>PUFA01000703.1:0-108495 GCA_003508835.1 Eonycteris spelaea | reverse complement strand
GATGAAGTGTTAAATTGCTTATTTGGGCTCATTCTTGTTTTTGGAGATTGGCCTGTAATGATTAATGAACTTACCTCTTATGACCGCTTTTGCTATGTCCAAAAGTTTTAATATGTTGTACTATTATTAGTCATTTGTTCTATGTAATCCTTGTCTCCTCTTTTTCTTTCTTTCTGACCCAGTTATTCTTTAGTAGCATGTGTTTAATCTCTACGTATTTGTGGTTCTTTCTGAATCTTTCTGCAGTTGAGCTCTAGTTTCAAAGTATTATGATCAAGGAATATAGTTGGTATGATTTAAACCTTTTATTAGTTTTTAGGCTATCTCTGTGTCCCAGTATGTGGTCGATTCTTGAGAATGTTCCAAGTGCACTAGAGATGACTATATAAGCTGCTATTTTGGAGATAATAAGGGCTTTGTAAATGTCAATCATGTGCAGTTGGTCTAATGTGTCATTTCAGGAATATTATTTCATTATTGATTTTCTGATTGTATGATCGCCCATATCCAACAGTGGGGTATTTAGGTCCCCTACTACAATAGTGTTTTTGCCTTTTTCTCCCTTTAGTTCTGTTAGTAACTTGCTTTACGTATTTCAGAGATCCTGATTGGGAGCATAGATATTAATAAAGTGTTATGGTCTTTCGCGCATGATTCCCTTTACATTATGAAGTGTCCCTCAGTATCTTCTTTACCTTTTTTTTTTTAATTTGAAACCTATTTTATCTGATATTAGTACACTGCTCCCACTTTTCTCTGAATGCCATTTGCTTGAAATATCATTTTCCATCCTTTATACTTTGAGTCTGTATTTGTCTTTGGTTGGAGATTTGTCTCCTGAAGGCATCATAAGGTTTTATTTTGTTTTTTTGATCGCATTCTCTACTCTGTGGCCTTTTATTAGTGGAGTTCAATCTATTTCATTTACAGTGATTATTGAACTATTATTAGTCTTCTATAGCCATTTTGTCTTTTACTTCTTTGGTAGCTTGGTGCTTCCATTGCTTCCTTGTCCTTATGCTTCTGTTTTCGTCTATTTTGTTTGGCTTTTGTGGGTTTTTCCCTTGGTTTTGCTTGGTTTTATTTTATACACAAAGGTTCTTATCCTTGGCATGTGGTTACCATTATGAACCTGTAAAAGGATAATTATATATATACAGTCATCCATTTTCCTTCTGTGTGTGCTTATCTCCATTCCCCTTGTGAATTTGAATCTTTGAACCCTCCCCTTTGTGAGTTATTGTTATATCAATTTGTTCCTATGTATGCTAAACATTCATTACCATCTTGTTATAGAATCTCTTCTTGTTAATTAAGCTTATAGTGTCCTGTTTTAGTGAGAGTTTCACTCTTATAGTTTCAATTTGCCCATAGTCGCTTTAAACTCTAATTATGTATATTTTTTGTTATTTTGTTTTAGGTGAACTGACCCCTTTCAGAATTTCCTGTAGTGCAGGGCCTTGTAATGGAGAATTCCCTCAATTTTGTAAGTCTGGTAAAAATCTGAATCTTCTTCATATCTGAAGAAGAGCTTAGCTGGTTACATTATTCTAGCTGGTAGGTTCCTTTCACTTAACAGTTAAAATTTTTTATTCCATTCCTTTTTGGCTTGTAAGATTTGCACTGAGAAGTCCCAGGATAATCTAATGGATTTCCTTTATATGTTACCATTTTTGGCTCCCGGCTGCCTTTGAGTATCTGTCTTTTGTCATTGATTTTTGATAATTTTAATACAATGTGTCTTGGTGAAGACCTTTTTTGGGTTGAATAATTGGGTGTTCTGTTGACTTCTTGAATTCCAAGCTCCAGCTCCTTCCTAGTTTTGGAATTTCATCACTCTTTATCTGAAAATGCTCTAGTCCCTCTCCTTTTTATCACCTTCAATAGTGCCCATTATTCTCGTTTCCTATTCCTGATGGTATAGGTATTCTTGATTATCTTTCATTATTTTTCATTCTTTAGTTTCTTCTTCCTTGTGATTTATTTCTAGATTTCTGTCTTCGATATCACTGATCTTTCCTCCATTAGGTTGACTCTATTTCCTAAGCTTGCCATTTCATTTTGCAACTCTTTGTAGTGTGTTCTTCCTCTAGAAGTTCTATTTGGTTCTTTTTAAGTGTTTCAGTCTCCTCGCTCTGCTCATCTAGGTGTTTTTTTTTTCAATTCTTGAAATTGTTGATTTTGAGTTGTTTTGAATCTCATTGAGTTTTTTTCAGAAGTACCATCTTAATTCTCTGTCATTTAAGTCACATATTTCTATGTCTGTAAGCTTATTTTTTGGACATTTTTTCTCTTTCTTTCGAGATGCCTTGTCACGTTGGCTGTTCATAGTGTTAATGGTTATTTCTCCACCTGGGCATTGGTGGAACTATATTCTGCTGTTTTTTTATTTTTCCAAGAAAGAAGATTTATTATATAAAAGTCTCCCTCTAGTCTGTTGCATACTTTTCTTTTTGTTTCCAGTAGGTGGCTTATAAGCCTCTTGGATCCTGATTTATATAAAGTCTTAATAATCTTCTTTTTTAACTTTCTAGTAGATATTTAATCATTCTCGCTACCCTCCAGTTTCAGTCCCTGTCAGTTTCAGGAAGTCTCAGTAGTGTGTGCCTCAGATTCCCCTGGAGCTCTGCGGTATGGGGAAGGACCCTCTGGGTGCAGGTTGGTGCTGCTGCTCAGCATGGGTTTTGCAACCAAGTCTGGCAAAAATCAGCTGATGTCCTCTGTGTCCTCTTCCACTTCTCTGCTTTCTGCCCTAATGACTGGGCCCGCAGCCACAGCTATAACAAGTCAGGAATGTTCAAGGACTTGCTGCAGGAACTTTGCCCCTCTTTCATCCCACCCCTCCTCTTGCAAGGAGCTCCAGCGGCTGCAGGAGGCACCTTCTTTATTACTCCACAGTCCACCACTCAACACCCAGGGTTCTGAACTGTGGTAGCTCTTATACACAGATCCCATGCCCAAACATGTCCACGTATCATTGGTAAATGTCTTCTCCCATTTAGTATGCTGTCTTTCCATTTTGTTAATTGTTTTCTTTACAGTGTAAAATTTTTCTTTGATACAACACATTTATTTAGTTTTCTTTTCCTTGCTCAACACAACATATCAGATAAAATATCACTAAGAATAATTTCAGAGAGTTTTACTGCCTTGTTTTTCCTCTAGTAGTTTTATGATTTTGGTCTTACTTTACATATATAATCAATTTTGGTTTTAAGTTTTATCTAGTGTAAAAAGTGTTTCATTTTATTTTAATTTTTTAATTGAAATGTAATAGACAATGATTGCTCATATTTACATTGGTACAGTTCAATTTTTATTCAATTGGCATTTGGAATACAATAATGCATTAGTTTCAATTGTAACAGCCAGTGATTAGGATCTTTATAATTCACAAAATCATCACCCCAATAATTCTTGTACCCTTCTGCTCCCCTTACATATTCATTACAAATATTATTGACTGTAATTTCTTATGCTATATTTAGATCTCCATGACTATTTTTATAACCATCTTTTTGCACTTCATTAATTCCTTTGCCCTTTTTCACCACTTCCCCAACCCCCCTCCCATCTAGTATTCCTCACAAATATTCTGTTTCTATGGGCTGGTTTCTGTTTTTGTTTATTTTGTTCTTTAGATTACACATGTATGATAATCATGTGATATTTATCTATCTCATTGACATTCCATTCAGTACAATATCCTCTAGGTCCATCATTGAACTATCTTTTTTCCATCTCTTTATATTTAGTCTGTGTGTGTCTTTAATCTGAAGGGTCTCTTAATGGGGACAGCTATGTAAGAGTCTTGTTTTCTATACATTCAGCTACCCTGTCTGTTGATTGGAGCACTTATTCTTTTTCATTTGAAATAATTATGGATAGATATAAAGTAGGGAGGACGTAAGAGAATCAAAAATGTTTAATCAAGCTACATTCAGAGACTGCAATGTGCTGATCAGCCGCGCAGCCAGGCCAGGGAGGACACCTTTAAGAACAGGAAGATTTCTGCTGGATTACTAACTCATCTCCACAACTGTAAAAGGGAACAGAAACTGAGAGTCATTCCCATAGCTAAAACTTGGGGAACCAATGGATTAAAGGCTAGGAACTGCCAGTAGGCCTTTCACTCTACATATTCTTCCTTTTATGCTATTATACCTTTCCCCTTCCTTACTGTATGTCCTATCAAGGAAATGGGTTCATAAAGTCTTATTAAACAATAACTCTCAGGAACTAAAGAATGATATGTAAACTGAAATCTCTGAACACTCGTGCCTTCCCACTCATTGCCTTTCCAAGTATCTCTTGGTCTCTCTCACTCCTCTCTTTCTCTGCAGAGGGAGACCATACTCTGTCTGTGAAGTGTTATCCCTTTTCTAAGAAATTTTCCTTTTGACTCTAACTTTGGTGTGTTTGAATTCTTTCTACACTCTTCTCCAAAGAAACCTCTTCTCTTGGCACAGAGTTTGGTCTCCCCCTACCAAATCAGGAAAATTTACCCTGTCCTGCATCAGATATGTAGTTATTACCATTCTTTACTTATGTTTCTGCTACATTTTTTTTCTTCTTCTTAAAGAAGTGCCTACAACATTTCCTGTAATGCTAGCTTGGTGGTGATGAACTCCTTTAGCTTTTTTCTTGTCTGGGAGTCTCGTTATCTGTCATTTAACACTAAATGATAGCTTTGCTGAATAAAATAGTCTTTGTTGTATATTCTGGGTTTTCATCACTTTAAATATTATGTGCCAAGCCCTTCTTTCCTGCAAAGTTTCTTTTGAGAAATCAGCTGCCAGTCTTATAGGTGCTCCCTGTAAGTAACTAATTGATTTTCTCTTGCTGCTTTAAGATTCTTTCTTTGTATTTAACCTTTGGCATTTTAATTATGATGTGTCTTGGTGTGGGCCTCTTTGGGTTCATTTTTTGGGGGACTTTCAGAGCTTCCTGGGGTTGTATGTCCATTTCCCTCACTAGGTTAAGGAAGTTTTCCATCATTATTTTTTTCAAGTAGCTCTTCAACATCTTGTTTTCCATGAGATACCCCTATGACATGGATATTTTTACATTTAATTGTGCCCCATAGGCTCCCTAAATTATTATTATAATCTTGGCTTTTTTTTTTCTGTTCTGATTGAGTGTCCTTGGCTTCCCCATCCTCTATATCAGTGGTTTGGTCCTGTTTTTATCTGTTCTGTTTATTCCCTCTAAAATACTCTTCATTTAAGATAATGTGTTATTCAAATAGGTTTTCAACTTGTTGCTCTCTCTCTCCTTCTGGTACTACTATAAGGTGAATGTTGTTATGTTTGATGTTGTCTTATAGGCTCCTTAAATTATCTTAATTGTTTTAGATTTTTTTTTCTGGTTGCTGATCTGATTACATGTCCTCCACTACCCCATCTTCCATATCGGTAATTTGATCCTCCACTTCATCCACTCTGTTGATTCCCTCTAATATATTCTTCATCTCAGATATTGTATTCTTCATTAATGATTGGTTCCCGTTTATAATTTCCATCTCCATTTTTACGTTTTTTTTTTAAATCTGTTCCTTAAAGTTTTCACTGAGTTCATCTACTCTTTCCTTAATTTTATTGAGCATCTTTATAACCAGTGTTTTGAACTCTGCATCTGTTAGATTGCTTAGCTCCAATTTTCCTGAAGCTCTCTTCTATTCTTTCATATGGAACATGCTTCTTTGTCTCCCCCACTTTGACTGCATTTCTGTGTCCATTTCTATATACTAAGGAAAGTTCCTGAGTCTTCAGGTCTTATTAGGACTTTGTGTAGCAGATGTCCAGTGGCACATGCCTGGGAAGGGTCCAGCTGCAGGCCAAGTTTAGCCCTAGCCTGTGCCCCTTTGGTGCCACTTAGTATAAGATTCAGAAAGCAATTCACAGATGCTGTGCATATTGTTGTCTCAAGAGGCCATGATGGAAACTGAAACCAGGTCCTACCAGTGCGGGGCTTGGAGCTGTTCAATAAGGGGCACAGGGTATGCAGAGAACAGCACTGGATGTGTCTTGGGTAAGGCCACAAGTTAGGAGAGGCTGAGTTTCTGGGAATCCTCCGGACAGAGCAACCTCTGTTATCCAGTTTGATGACATCTCAGCTGTGGCAATGCTGTGTTCACATGCTGAGAAGAGGGAGAGCTCAACAGAGGAACAATGGATACTGCTAGGACTTCTGCCTGGGAGAAAGCCTCATTTCTAGCCCTCATTCCGACATATCCATGTCCTCCTGTAAGTCCCTGGTGCTCCTGAGCAGCTAATTTAGTGCTGATGCTCAGAGCAAGTGAGTTCATCACTGTGAAAGTCTGATCACAGTCATGACCCTTTAAGAGAACATCTGTACCTGTCAACTGCAACTGCCATAGCCTCTGTCTCACTCAGCTGGCAGTCTTTAGTCTCTGCCCTTACCCACCTCCTAAGGTTGCAGGGTGATTTTTTTATTCTCTCTCTAATTTTAGAGTTTCTGTTCATCCAGACCCCAGGTGACTCTGCTTGCTGTTTGCTCCATGATTCCATCACAACTCTGGTAAAGTTGTAAGAGGCAATAAGAGGAGATGGACAAATCCTCTACCATCCAAGCTATTTGCTTAATCCTGTTTCATTTTTTTGCATGTTTCTCTCAAGTTTTCCCAACATCACTAATTGAATAGACTGTCTTTACGCTATTGTCTATTTCTGCCTTTTTTTTGGTCATATATCAATTTACCATATAAGTATGGCTTTATTTCTGGACTCTCTATTTTGTTCCAATTATCTATGTGTCTTTTTATGGCAGTACCATACTGTTTTGTAGTATAGTTGATATCAGGTAGTGTGAAATTTCCAACATTGTTCTTTTTCCTCAATATTGCAGAGGTTATTTAGGGTCTTTTATGGTTCCATGTAATATTTGGATTATTTGTTCTAGATCTATTAAAAATGCCATTGGCATTGTGATAGGGATTGCATTGAATCTATAGATTGTTTTGGGTAGTATAGATATTTAAGCAATGTTACTTCTTTCTATCCATGATCATGGTATATGCTTTCATTTGTTTGTATCTTTGTCAATTACTTTCCTCAATGACTTATTATTTTCTTAATATAGATATTTTATTATCCTAATTAAATGTATTCCAAGCTATTTTATTGTTGTTGATGCATTTGTAAATGGGATTGTTTTCTTAATATCTCTTTCTGATATTCATTAGTGTATAAAAATGCAACCTACTTCTGAATATTAATTTTATGTTTGTTACTTTATTGAATTTATTGATCAGTTTTAACAGTTTTTTTTTGGGGGGGTAAAATCCTTAGTGTTCTCTCTATATAGTATCATGTCATCTGCAACTGACAGTTTTACTTCTTCCTTTCCAAATTGGATGCCTTTAATTTTTCTTTTTTGCCTAATTGGTGTAGCTAGAAGTTCCAATACTGTGTTGAATATAAATGGTGAAAATTGGAAGCCTTTACCTTGTTTCTGATCTTAAGAAAAACACTTTTAGCTTTTCACCATTGAGTATGATGTTAGCTGTAGGTTTGTCATATATGGCCTTTTTATGTTGAGATATGTTTCCTCAATTCCCACACTGCTGAGAATTTTATCATAAATAGATGCTGGATTTTGTCAAATGCTTTATCTGGATCTTTCAATTTGTTAATGTGGCATATCACATTAATTGATTTATTGACATTAAGCCAATCTTGCATCAGAGAAATAAATCTCACTTGATCATGGTATATGAGCTTTATAATGTATTGCTAAATTTGAGTTGCTAATATTTTATTGAGTATTTTTGCATATGTGTTAATCAGGGATATTGGCCTATAAATTTTTTTTGTAATGTTTTTGTCTGGCTTTGGAATCAGGATAATGGTGTCCTCATAAGCTTGGGGAAACTTCCTTTCTCTTGAGTTTTTGGAGTAGTTTCAAAAAATAAGTGTTAATTCGTTTTTGAATATTTGGGAAATTTACTTGTGAAACCTTCCAGTCCACGGAAAATTTTTGTTTGTGGAAAATTTTTGATTATTGATCTGATTTTGTTAGTAGTAATTGGTTTGTTCAGATTATCTGTTTTTTTCTTGATAAATTTTAGCAGAGTAT
The DNA here is from genome assembly GCA_003508835.1 of Eonycteris spelaea. Lineage (NCBI taxonomy): Eukaryota > Metazoa > Chordata > Mammalia > Chiroptera > Pteropodidae > Eonycteris > Eonycteris spelaea. The sequence goes on along the minus strand of PUFA01000703.1, from coordinate 100,398 downwards.
ATATTTCTAGGAATTTATACTTTTTTTCCAGATAATCAATTTGTTGGCATATAATTTTTCATAGTATTTTCTTATACAGCTTTATATTTCTGTGGTGTGAGTTGTCACTTCTCTTTCGTTTTGATTTTATGTATTTGGATCCTATCTTTTTTTTCATGATGAGTCTGGTTAAAGTTTTATTAATGTTGTTTATTTTTGCAAAGAACAATCTCTTGGTTTCATTGATCTTTTGTATTTTTAGGTTCTATTTAGTTATTTCAATTTTGATATTTATCATTTCATTTCTTCTACTCACTTTGAATTTAGTTTGCTATTACATTTTTAGTTTCTTTAGTTGTAAGGTTAGATTGTTTATTTGAGAATTTTTCTTTTTTCTTGAAGTATGCCTTTAATGCTATAAATTTCTGTAATAGAACTGCTTTTGCTACATCTCATCGATTTTAGGTCATTGGATTTTCATTTTCTTTTGTCTCAAGATGTCTTTTGATTTCCTCTCAATATCATTGTTAACCCATTCATTGTTCAGTAGCACATTCTTTAGCCTCCACCTGTTTGTGTATTTTTTAGTTTTTTTCTTATAGTTGAGTTCTAGTTTTATATCATTGTGGTCAGAGAAGGTACTTGGTTTGATTTGATTTTTAGGTTTCTTGAGACTGCTTTTATTGTCTTACATGTGATTTATCTTGAAACATGTTCCATGTGCATTTGAGAAGAATATATATTCTGCTGCTTTGATGTGAAATACTCGAAAAATGTCAATTAAACTCTCTGATCTAATGTATCATTTAAGGTGACTGTTTCCTAGTTAATTTTTTTTTCCCCTGGAAGACCTGTCCTTTGATTTCAATGGTGTGTTAATGTTTCTTACTATGATTGCATTACTGTCAATCTCTCTCTTTGTCTTTTAATATTTGCTTTATGTATTTAGGTGCTCTTCTTTCGGGTGTGCAAATGTTTATAAGGATTATATGCTCTCGTTAGATTGATTTTTTTTTCATCATGTAATGCCCCTCTTTGTCTCTTATTATGGCTTTTGTTTTAAAATCTATTTTGTCTTGTATAAGAATTGCTACCTAGATATATATATTTCTATTTGCATTAAAATAATTTTTCAATTCCTTTACTTTTAGCCTGTATATGTATTTTGATTTGAAGTGTGTCTCTTTTAGAAAGCATATGTATAAGTCTTGTTTTCTAATTTATTCAGCTACCCTATGTCTTCTTATTGATGCCTTTAATCCACTTATATTTAAAGTGATTATTGATAGATACATAGTTATTGTTATTTCATTATTCATATTTTTGTTCTGCCCCTTATTTTTAAAAGAAGTGTCTTTAATATTTCTTGTAATATTGATTTGGTGGTGATTAAAACATACAGCTTTTTATTATTTGGAAGATCTTCTTTATCTGTCTTTCAATTTTAATAGATTGCCTTTCTGGGTAGAGTAGTTTTGGTCATAGTTGCTTGTTTTTTATAGCTTTGAACAATTTCTGCCAATCCCTCTGGCCAGCAAGGTTTCTTTTGAGAAATCAACTGACAGTCTTATCAGAGCTCCCTTGTAGTAAACTAACTGCTTTTATTTGCTACTTTTAAGATTTTCTTTCTGTCTCTACCCTTATGTATTTTAATTATGATGTGTCTTTGTGTGGATCTCTCTGGGTTTATTTTGTTTGGGACTCTCTGTGCTCCTTGGGCTTATATGTCTATGTTTATACCAGTTTAGGGAAGTTTTCTGTCACTATTTCTTTAAATAGGTTCTCATTTTCTTTTTCTGTCTCTTCTCCTTCTGGTATCCCTTTAATGTGAATGTTGTTATTTTTGATGTTGTCTCAGAGGTCCCTTAAAATATCCTCATTTTTTTGGATTATTTTTCTTGTTGCTGTTTTTATTGGGTGTTTCTTGCTAACTTATCTTCAAAATACTGATTGTATTCTCTTTTTCTTCTTATTGGCTCTTGATTCCTTTTAGTGTATTCTTTATGTCAGTTATTGTATTCTTCATTTCTGACTGGTTCATTTTTATGATTTCTATGTCCATTTTTATACTTACCAATCTTTTCGTGGAAGTTCTCACTAAGTTTCTAGACTATCTTTATAACCATTGCTTTGGATTCTGTGTCTGGTAGATTGCTTGCCTCCATTTTGTTCAGTTCTTTTTCCATTTTTTTCCTGTTTTTTTTTTTTGGAATATACTTTCCCCCTAATTTTAGTTGTTTTTTCCTTTATTTTTTATGTATTAGGAAGTCTGGTATGTTCCCCAATTTTGCAGGGTAACATTATGTAGTACATGCCCTAGAGTGTCTAGTGGCTCAGTCTTTCTGGTATAGCAAAAGGCTTAGGGAACTGCTAGGCCTCCCACTGTTCACCAGCTGTCCATAAGTCTCAAACACTGAAAAAGATTTTGGTGGCATGGGTTTGGAGATTGAATGGCTAGGGTCTCAGGGTTTCACCAGTGTGGGACAAGCGATTCAGATTTGGCACCTGTGATTAGCCCAGGTCTGCTCTGCAATACTCTCAGATCCCAACGACGCCAGCAGCTACCTACCTGATACCTGCAGACTCCTGAGAGTTATCCAACAAAAATTGCAGTGCTGGCCAACAATGGCTACCTGCTTTCCACACACATACACACACACACACACACACACACACACACACACAAAGTCTGGTGGTGCACAAATTCACAAATTGGGTGGAGTGAAGTTTCAGGGCATCACCAGGGTGGAATAAACAGTGCCAATGAAGATTCTGATTTGGCCATTTTGGAGGAGGGCTCAACACAGGAAAAATGGCATCTACCAGCGGCTACTCAGGAGGAGTCGTAAACACAGGGACAGTAGTGTATTTCTTTTTAGCTCTCACCCTGAAGCCACCTAACTATGTCTCCCTGTATGTCCCTGGCACCTACTGAGCCACAGTTGTTCCACTACAGCCTAGGATTGGTATCTCGGAATGAGAGGGTCTGTGTGTGGGCCCTTTAAGAGGATGGATTGGTTTCCACCCACCTTCCTTCTCACCTGGACACATGGAATCCCTGCTGGATTCACACACAGAAATTGTGGAGCTTGCTTTTCTAGGCACTGATTCTCTGGGCTGTGGAATCCAGTGTGGGGCTGTGACCCCCTCATTCTTCAGGGGGTCCTCTTCAGCTGAGATATTCTTCCCCATTCTGGACTGCCATTCTGGACTGTGGGTTCAGGGCCAGCCAGTTTTGCCTTTTTGCCCTTTCAACCAATATTGAGGTGACTTCTTTATATCTTTAGTTATATGACCTTTGTTCATATAGTCTTCAGATGGTTCTCCAGGTTGATTGTTCTATATTTTAGTTGTAATTTAATGTGATTATGGGAGGAGGCAAGCACAGCAACCTCTTACTCTGCTATGTTGACTGGAAGTTCCTCAAGGATTCTTTTCTTAAATATCAATCATCCATGTAATTTCTCCCCTCTACCTGCTTAGGAAAATTGAGAGTTATTCACTCTTCTTAAACCAGTGTTTTGGAATCACTTCATCCCCTTACTAGGCTGCTAGGGGAGAAGTTGCTGAACAACACACTGATATTCTTTCTTCACTCATGGGCTCATCAAACAGCACATTTTCATTTAAAAATCTTCTCTATGTCAACTCTCTCCCAAAATCTTTGAAGAAGATTTTTCTTTTTTAGGATCCTGCTTGTTGCTTCTCATTTTTACTTTTTAAAATGTCCTATTTTAAAATCTATCTTAGTGTTTTAGCTCAGGATACATTCTATATAGCTTCAACATATATTGTACAGGTAATAACTTAATTTAAAATTAGATGTAATGAAAAATGTAACCAGTTCATGTCAACATATATTAAATATGCCTAAGTAATACACTTTTACACAGTGTGCATGTAAATAATACCTGTTGAAAAAAAGCTGCACCTGACAAAAATAAATGCACAATATTATTATTAAATCCAAATAATTCAAAATCACTAACTACTCACATACCAGCTATTTTAAGCAGAGGTTACCAAGAAAAGTTTATCTGCTTGTTATACTACATGCTGCATTAATAATACAAAGGTGTAGCTAATACATAAAGTAGAGGAAATGGCAAAGTTACTTATATGTGCCTTCGAAATAGATGTGGATTTTTTCTTTAATAAATTTTTCTCTTAAACCATGATTTGTTTAAAGAACTATTAATTGTACTTATTGGAAAAAAATAGCATTTTTCCCATTCATTAATTTATTGATCTTTTATTAGGTACCTACTCTGTGCCAAGGTCTTTAATAGGTGCTGAGAATATAATATAAAAGAGGCCATCTCTACACTCGTGGTACTCCTGTTCTACTTGAGATGACAGATACAAAAATAAATAATGACAAAAGAAAGTGATCATTGATAAAATAGAGATATGCATTTTTCTTCCTCTGTAATAAACTAAGTCATGGTGTACAGTGGATTAATTCTGTTAATGTGGATGAGAGTTAAGAAATTTTTCAGAGAACAAATTATATAAACTGTGCATTAAAAAATAAATACACTTGCCAGTTAAAAAAAAAGAATTTGTAGTGATATGAAAGATATTTTAACTGGAGAGAATAAAATTGAGGTATGAAAATTGGATAAACCATTTAAACAGTGGAGAGGAAGGTTAGAGGGAGGCAATGTGATATAATAATCTGAAAGCGGCAGATAGAGGCTAGTATGAAATATTTTTTTTGGAGGATGCACAAGCAGATATTTGAATCTTGGTCCATGTGTTTGCACATCCACATGAGTGCTGTATTTTTGAGTCTTCATGGGTTAAGTATGTATACACACTTAAAGCTTATTTCATATGTTCTATCTCATACAAGTATTCAGACTCTATCTTGTATACTGAATTTACACTCAGATATAGAAGACATGATATTGCATGCAATTTGCTTTTTATGTTAAGAGAAGCAGTTAATAAAGGTACCCTCAGATATTGTAGGGATAGACTAATGATGGTTATTTTATACATGGACTTAGTAAAAAAAAAAATCATCCAAGCTAGTCGTATTTGCTTTTAAAAAACAAACTAGCAAGCTCAATATTTTCTAACGTGCTTTCAAAAAGGAAAAGTAATTTATGTCTCAAAGGGAAAAAATGACATAGATGATTGAGGCTTGGTTCATCTCTCTTGAGATCAAATCAGAGTTGTGACAGAAACACAGAGCAAACAGCAAAGAAAGTTGTTTGAGATCTAGATGAACAGAAGCACTACAACCAGGGAGAGAAAATAAGTAATCAACCAAAATAGTAGAAGGTAGGGGGGCGAAGAGTGAGGCTACTGGGTTCTGAGCAGCTGAGTAGGACAGAAAATATAGCAGTGGCAGCGACAGCAGTAACAGGCAGCTACAGTCACCTCTTAAAAGGGCTGTGTTCACGAGTGAACTTTGACAGTGATGGACTCGTTCGCTCTGAGCACCAGCTCCAGGTTGGCTCCACAGTGGCCATCAAGGACTTACAGGAGGACACTGAGTTGTCACAGTGAGGGCCAGAGGTGAGGATATCTCCCAGGTAGAAGAAACAGCAGTATCCATTGTTCCTTTGTTGAGTCCTCCTCTCTCACAGTGTGTAGATGCAGCACTGGCTACCATAGCTGAAACTCTGCTTCCCCCAATCCAAGCTATATCCAATTGTGTCCTTGGGAAGTCTGGTGCTCCTTGCTGAGCCATCTCCAAGACTCAGACTGGTGTCAGCTGGCTTCAGTTTCTGGCGTGGCCTCTTGAGGCAACTATAAGCACACCTGTGGATTACTTGCTGAATATTAACAGGTGGCCCCCAGAGGGGCACAGGCTTGGGATAAGCTTGGTCTGCAGCTGAACCACTCCTAGGACTGTGCCATCAGACACCTACTACACAAAGCTGCACTTATAAGACTGAGAGACTTAGGAGCTCTGCTTAGTACATAGAAACAGATACATAAAGGCAGATAAAATGGGAAGACAAAGAAGCAGAAACCTTATGAGAGAACAGAACAGAGATCCAGTAATAATGACTCAAGCAATCTAACCGATGCAGAGTTCAAAATACTGGTTATAGAGATGCTCAATGAACTTAGGAGAAGAGTAGATAAACTCAGTGAAAACTTTAAATAATATATTAAAACATATAAAAATGGAAATGGAAATTATAAAAGAGAACCAGTCAGAAATGAAGAACACATTATCTGAGATGAAGAGTATATTAGAGAGAACCAACAAAGTGGATAAAGAGGAGGATCGAACCACTGATGTAGAGGATGGTGAAGCCAAGGACACTCAATCAGAACAGAAAGAAAAAAAGAAGCCAACACTATAATAATAATTTAAGGAGCCTATGGACACAATTAAATGTAAAAACATCCATGTCATAGGGGTACATGAAGTAAAACAAGAAGTTGAAGAGCTATTTGAAGAAATAATGGAAAACTTCCCTCACCTGGTGACAGAAATAGACATACAACAGCAGAAAGCTCAGAGAGTCCCCCAAAAAGATGAACCCAAAGAGGCTCACACAAAGACACATTATAATTAAAATGCCAAAGGTTAAATACAAAGAAAGAAAATTAAAAGCAGCAAGAGAAAAGCTGTTAGTTACTTATAAGGGAGCACCCATAAGACTGACAGATGATTTCTCAAGAGAAACTATGCAGGACAGAAGGGTTTGGCATGAAATATTCAATATGATAAAAACTCAGGATCAACAACCAAGAATATTTTATGCAGCAAAACTATCATTTAGAGTTGAAGGACAGATAAAGGGTTTCCCAGACTAAAATAAGCTAAAGGAATTTATCAACACCAGGCCAATATTACAGAAAATGTTGGAGGGACTTCTTTAAGAAGAAAAAAAAAAAAACATGTGTCAAAAATAGTAATAAAGAATGGCAATAACTACTTTCCTATCAACAAGTGCCTCAAATGGAAAAGAATGAAGAGCTCCAACAAAAAGATAAGGTGGCTGAATAGATAAGAAAACAAGAATCCTACATATGCTTCCTACAAGGGATTCACTTTAGATTAAAAGACACACACAGAATAGAAGGAAGGGGATGGAAAAAGATATTGCCTTGAAGGACCTAGAGGGCATTGTGCTGAACGAAATAAGTCATATTGAAAAAGACAAATATTGCATGATTTTATGTACATGTGTAATCTAAAGAATAAAATATATGACAAGAACAAAATGAAAATAAACTCAGAGAGAATATTTTGAGATCTACTCTATCGGAAGGGGTTTGGGGGGAATGGTGAAAAGGGACAAAGTGATTAATAAGTGCAATTAGATAGTTACAAAATAGACAGGGAGACATAACTGTAGCATAAAGAAAGTAGATAACAATGTTGCAATAAACATGTGAGAAGAAAGAGGGTTACTTGATTTAGTGGGGTGATCACTCTGTGAGTTATATAGATCTTAAATCACTATACTGTACAAGTGAAACAAATATATCATTGCATGCCAACTATAATTGAAAAAATCATTGAATTGTACAATGTATATATGAGCAACTAATAATAAATATTCATGTTCCTACAAAACTGGGATTTAGTTTAGATTATTAAAATTTTAATTATCATTCTGATGTAAACAATAGAGTGAATATGACTGATAGCAAGAATAATATTTTCCCTACCTATGCATATGTCTTCCCGAAAGTATACTTCAACCCTGTACTAAATGACAATATTTTACACTTGTTAAGATGGATCCTGAAAATTCTGGCTATGAGTCTTGTTATGGTGTCACTAATGTCACAGCTTGATATTCTGGGTTCTTTTCACCCATAAATCCAATTGCTTACAAGAGATAGGCCTAAATAATGTTTGTTTATCCACTGTGTTGATTCCCTCTATGTCAATTATTTGAAAATAGAACCCATAATGTGAGATTTAACTATGATATTCTTAACTTTGTAGTGAATTGAAGTGTTTGTAGCATTTGTAAAATTGACTGATAGTTTCTTAAACTGCCAGATTCTACAGAGAATAAAACATTTATGTTTGGAAAAGCAGCAAGGTCAAACAATTACAGAAGTTAGCCTGGAAATGCTCCTTCTGATTTTGTAGAAATACTAAAAGCAGCTTATACAAATGCTCTGTTTCAAGAAAATGAAAGAAGGAGAAATGGTGAGAAGGAGAATGCTGACAAAGAGAAAGATAGATATAAACAGGTGCGTGGGACAGTGGTTTGAAAAATAAATATCTGAAAAATGGGTTTAGATAATCTAGTTTATATCTTTCAATATTTAATTTTAAGAATACATGCATTGCTTTATATGTTATATTTTTGTCAGGTGCAAAAATATATGACCATACATTGGGAAGTAAATATGTAAGTCTGTACTAGTCAAATGGGGAGAAAAAATTAGTATTCTTCAATTCTAGTTAGTCTGTTTCTTCATTCTCTAGATCTGAGACTGCTTTCAAATTTGTATGAAGAAGTCTTTCATGTGAGTATGGGAGATAAAGTTCTTCCTCTTCTCATCACATATGTTAATGATCAGAGTATAATTTTCTCTCATAGTGACTTTGGTGGAGTACATCTTTCTTCCCTGTGAGAATCAAATAAATATACCTTGCTATGGGCTTCTTTCTCCTTGCCTAAATCTATTTCCTATAGTAGCAAGGTCCAGTATGAACTTATTGAACAACTAATCCATATAATTTTACTACTTTCTTCAAAAAGTGTTGAAATTCATTTTCTGAAAGCATGTCCTTTTGTAAATAATTCCCCACTTTCTACCTCCATTTTTAAAGATACTTTATGTTAAGTAGTAACTCTTCCTACTAATAATTTTAGTCTAATTGGGTGGTCACTAGTTATATGGTATACCATGTGCTTGCTTCTCTGATTCCCATGATATCCCAATAATAGCATTTCACATTAGCAAGTTTTTAGCCAGGCCTGTAGTGCTCTTCTATTGAGAGTATTAATTAAACTTGCTCCAAATTCAAACAGCCTTTGCTGAAACACTCATCAGACCAGCTTTATAGGCTTGCCTAGGACACAGGAGACAATGCTACGATCAGTGGAAGCACAACAGGGATCAACATCTAAGCAGTAAACTTGATGATTCACAGGGAGGTAATTTATTACACACACTAGACCCACTAATATGATGAAAGACAAGTAGGGAAGTTAAGAAGAGTAATAAAGAATGTAAAATATTGGGACAGAGTAAATGTGATGTAATTTTATAATACTACTGTATTGTTCCATCACCCTCCAAAAGAAACCACCAAAATAAAATGAAAACCAAAGCTTTATTTTGTCATGCTAAGAAGCTGGAACAGTTAAACAGTCAATCTTCTAAGTTTTGGTTTACTGAGGTTAGTGCTGGTCGCTGTCTTCCAAGTCTCCAAAATCCACATTTAAAAAAAATTATCTGTGGACTTCTCACCATTTGATAGTATCAGCTCATGATCAAATTGTTTCTGTAATTCAGTGACCTCATGCTCTCTTCGTCCTTCACCTGACTCAAGAAAGCTATTCTCAAGAAAGGAACTAGTCCAATTACACTAACAGAAAAATAAATGATAAGGTTTATGTTATTAACATTTTCATGGATATTAATATTTGACAGTAAAAAATGGATTAGTTTAAGCCCAAAATATTAGCTGTTTTTTAAATTTTGTACACTTTGCTGAATTAACATTTTCTTCTAGAATTTTTAGTTTTGACTATACATCAAAATTTTTGCTAAAAAGCTTCTGCACAGTGAATGAAACCATCAACAAAATGGAAAAACAACCTATGGAATGGGAGAAAATATTTTCAAAACTTATGTCTGATAAAGGGTTACTATCTAAAATACAGGAAGAACTCATACGACTCAACAGGAAAAACAAACAAAAAAATTTGATTTAAAAATGAGCAGAAGAACTGAATGGGTATTTTCCCAAAGAAGACATACAAATAACCAAAGGGTACACAAAAAGATTCTCAACATTACTAATCATCAGGTAAATGCAAAACAAAACCACAATAAAACACCTCAAATCTGTTGGAATAGCTACAATCAAAAAGACAAGAAATAACAAATGTTGGCAAGAATGTGGGGAAAAGGGAACACTTATGTACTGTATATATATAATGGAATGTTATTTATCCATAAAAGAAAGGAAATTATGAGGGCATTATGCTAAGTGGAACAAGTTGGACAAAGAAAGACAAATATATGTGGAATCTAAAAAAAAAAAAACAACAAACAATCGAACTCATAAAAATAGAAAATGGATTGGTGATTGCCAGGGGTGGGGAGTGGGGGTGGAGGAAACAGACGAAGGTGGATAAAAGGTATAAATTTCCAGTTATAAGATAAGCATGTCATAGGGATGTACTGTACAATATGGAAAATATAGTTAACAATACTGTATTATATTTTTGAAAATTGCTATGGGAGTATATCTTAAAAGTTCTCACCATAAGAAAAAAAACACATTTGGAACTATGTGAGGTGATGGATGTTAACTAAACTTATTGTGGTAATTGTTTGGCAAAATACTCATATATTAAATCATTATATTTTACATCTTAAACTAATACAATGGTATATACCAATTATATCTCAATAAAACTGGAAAAAAAAGACTAGCTCAGAGTTGGATAAACGTTATTTAAATCTTGGATCTTTCGTCAAATAATTGTTTGACCTAAGAAACTTCCTGGATCTTTTTCCTTACCTATTAAATAAGAATGATAGTTTCTTCCTAATAGTATTATTTTGAGTATTTATTATATAATGTATATAACTCTCTTAGCTTTGTGCCTGGCCCACAGTAAATACTCAAAAAATGTTACCTATAATTATTAAGCTTCATGCACAACTTGGAAGTACTTTCTAGGCACATTTAATATATTATATAGCACAAATATTTCTTTTTAAAAAACTACATGTGGGAAATAATGTTTTTATACTTTCTGTCCATGACATAATATTTAATTTTTTTGTTTCATAGTAAGTAATATTTCTTGTGAGATATTGACATGACAAAATTTTCGTTCATTATTTACAAACAAAAGAGGTGTCAGTTCATGCGTCTACATAAATTTTATTTATGTAGTAATCCCATCTACTAGATTATCTAAGAGGCATTGATAATTCTCTTCACTGTATTAAGTTTTGTACAGGAGAACAACAGCAGCAGCAACAATAATTAAGCCTGTTTTTTTTTCCCCTGGAGAATTATAATTAAGGAAGAATGATACACTCCTGTTAGTAGGTAAAATATTTTTGAATACCTCCTAACTTGTGTTTATTTATTAGGTAGGCCAATCTCTCTTTTACACTTGCCATCAAGTTGTGGTCATGAGATTGGGTTAAGAATAAGCAATATATGATATTGAGTAGGTAGAAAACCTGAAGCTTATTTCCTTTGACCCAAATATGAGAAATAAGCACTTAATAGACAGGAGGTGAAATTTCTGGTGTCACATCCTAAGAGATTCTAGAGACAACAAGATAGAGTCATTTTGATAAAGTCACATGTCAGGTTCCCAACTTCAAATTATGTATTTGTGTGTGTGTAGGAGGGTGAGTCTTTAGCAACATCTAAGTGTGAATGAAGGAGCTAAAAGGTATCAGGGCTAGTGCCCCATTTTTTTAAGTATAGTAGATGTTGTGGACTGAATTGTGTCCCTGCCCCCAAATTTACGTGTTGAGTCTCTAATCCTCATTGTGCCTATATTTGGAGATGGAGTCTTTAGAAGGTAATTAAGGTTACTGGAGGTCATAAGGGTGGGGCCTGAATCAGATAGGACTTATGGCTTTATAGGAAGAGGAAGACCCCTTCCTCTTTCTCTCCACACTTCACCCTCTCACTCTTACTCTCTTTCTCTCTCCTTCTGAGTGCTCACATAAAAGAAAGACCATTTGAGGACACAGCACGAAGTCCGCTGCTTACAAACAAGAGAGGTCTCAGCAGAAACAAAATCTGCTAGCACCCTGATCTCAGACTTCTCAGTCTTCAAAAATGTGGGAAAATAAATTTATGTTATTTAAATCACTCACTTTCTGGTATTTGGTTATGGCAGCCCAAGCTGACCAAGACAAGGGAAGGGCTACAAGTTTCTAAAAGCAGCGCACACAGCCATTTCCAATGTGGTAAGAAATAAATTGTACAGCATTATTGATGAGTGCCGATATATATATATATATATATATATATATATATATATATATACACACACACACACACACACACACACACACACACACACACACACACACACACACATATGTATATATGCATATTCATATGTACATATATACATATTCATATGTATATATATGCATATATATGCATATATAGGTACTCATTATATATGTGTATGTATATATATGTGTGTGTGTATGTACACACACACACACACACACACATAATGAGGCTGAGGCAATATTCCTGGTTCCCCAGGTTACATAGGTACAAAGGATTCAGAAGTTCAGTTATATTCCAGCAAGGTGCCTTGGGGATGCTGTGAATGCAGGTGGGGAGGTGGGGAGCCCAAGGCCTACAGCCAGTAGAAGGAGACTGTTGTTTTTGGTGAGAACATATCGTCTTTGAATAAACGACTGGACCATGAGCTCTATAGGTAGGTTTTAGTGCATCATCCTAGAAGACCAAATGCATTTGGTAATTGCTGCTTGAAGTGTTGGGTTGGAAAGTATTCTAAGGATTCATCCTGATCTGAGGAAACAACTTCCATGATTTAATGATAGATGTTAGCCTTAGAAATGGGATGAAGTAATAGTAGCACATTTGTTAAGTATTCATTGGCACTGGCTTATATTAATATAAAGCCGAATTTCTTCACATAGAAAAGACTCCTCAACCTGACACTTGACATTAGTTCAAGTTGCTGATTAGGTTTCCTGATATGAAGGAAACACTGTATCCACTTCTATCTCCTAGAATAATGGAATGTTTTATTTTAAGAGATTCATTCTTTTGTTTAAGAAAGTGCCTTTATGGGACTTTATGGTAATCCTGAATTGCTGGAGGATATTATTCTCTCATAGTAGTGTTCAAATCAGGAACTTTTTTTTTTTTTTTGGTAAAAGAAACAGATTCTCCATCATAGTTGCCCCAAACAGCTTTTTTACTAATTTTTTTACTGCTGCATTTTTGCTTCTTTCCTCAAAACTTACCCATTGTAGATCAGCCATCTAATCTAATAAAAAATAATCCATGCCAAGAGTTTTAAAACATCCTCACAAATAGCAATTATTTAGCTTAGACCTTCTTATATTGCCTAATTGATTAAGGGTTCCTGGCAGAAATTTCACTCAGTGGAGGATAGTGGCTAAGAAGATACCTATTTAGGGCAAACTAGTCATAATCAATATATTTGTAAAAACAATGTGCCTGCTTTACTGATTTCTTGTGGGACTCTTAGGAAATGGTTTCATATTCATATTTTTAATGCCATAATTGGTTGCCACAGGAGGTACCTTATTCAGAAATTTCTGAGATCTTATTATAATAGTGCTATTATTGCTGTGATTAAATTATATGTACAATGCACTCTTCACTGTTTGCAATTTTTAAGTTGCTTTAATGAACAGGATTTAAAAAAAAACCTTTTCAACATTAGGAAGAAAAGTGTGTAAAATAGAGAATGTGGAGTAAGGAAGGAAAACACAAACTTGATCACAAAGAAGGATAAAGAAAATGCAGGAAAATCATAAGATAGTCTTTTTTTTAACATTTGCATCCTCTAGCAAGGTCATGGATTGAGATAAAATTAAATTAATTGTCTAATTTGATTGCACACAGTAGGCACTCGATTCATTTAAAACATTCCCAGAAAACAGTGCAATATGTATAAAATAATATTCTATTTGACAGTCTAATACTTTGAAAATTAGTGTTATCATTCAGGCATGTAAATCAAAACAATAGCAATATATACTATTTCACCAAGTCTTTATCATATTGATTGTCATACATGTAATATTATAGTGCAATTATTAGTGTGTGTGTGTGTGTGTGTGTGTGTGTGTGTGATCTACACTATTAAGCAATAACCTTCTTGTGGGTAGGGTCTTGTTTTCTTTGTCTTTGTGTCACACAGATTCTTGTGAAAAGTAGGTACTCAGCAAGTAAGTATTGACTAAATGGTTGATAATGATTGTAATTTTATTTTCTATTTTTATAAAGGTAAGGGTTGAAGTTCCTATAATCATACATGTTTCTGCAATCATAAAAGATGAAAGTAGGGCAGCCATCCATTAAAAGTCTGATTACCTACACATCAAGCAACAACAACAAAATAATAATACTTTTATCCTATCATTAAAATACATATAATTAGCTTGAAGATTGCATATGTCTAATAAGATGATTTTGCTATTTAAGGGATCTTTAACTCTGCCAGAATGTCATAAAAATAGATTCATACATGTTTTTCTAGATCACTTTAATAATTTGTTATAAATGTAACTCATGTTTCCCTTGTAATTGGAAAACATACCTAAGTACAGTGTCTAACAACTTTGCTAATTAACTTTAATGAAGTTTAACTATTTGTCAAAAATGAGACTTGCAAAATTATATAAAATAAAATCACACATACATTTTAAAAATCATGTTCCAGGGTGCGTACATATTAGTAAATCAAACTTATAGTCTACCACCTAAATATGAAATTTAATTATTAGAACTAAAATCTAATTATATCATTCAAATATTTTAATTAATTAATTAATTTTATTTTATTAACTTTATTGAAGTGACATTGGTTAATAAAATTATATAGGTTTCAAGTATACAATTCGATAACACATCATATGTGAATTGTATGGTGGGTTTACCATCCAAAGTCAAATATCCTTCTAATATATATTAGATCCCTCTAATCTAATATTTTTATTTACGTTTCTCTAATTTTTTTTTGTTTCAGATAACTATTTGTATTTTTTCACACAATGGTATAGAGTTTCAAGTGCTTCAGTTAGGTTGAAAAAAAAAACTAGTATATATATTTGTCCATGTGTGAATAATTACATTTTTGGTCACAATAATTGTATAACAGTGCACTAGAAGAATTGATAAAGAAAAATTATAAGCACTTTAAATATGGTCTTTGATATAACTTTACCAGAAAATGAGGGAGCATGCTATGATAGTGTTCCAATATAATTTATGTGAATTAACACTGGCTATAAAAATAATATTTTAAACCTATTTTTAATTATTATTATATTACTTTCAATAAAGCTTTTATATGATTGCAAACATTATTTCTTAAGAGTCAATGGACAGTACTGAACACACTCAATAATTTCAGCAAATACATAATTTTTGACTGAAAATCAAAATTCACAGTGTAAGCAAATCCATTATTAAAAAACATGGAAATATATTTCACATTCAAGTTGTTACAATAAAAGCTGGCCAAGTTGTTCATTTTCTTCTCAAAATAGAATGAAAATAATGCTAACATCATCATAAACATTTTGCAGAAATATAATGCTTAGAAGCAATAAAAATAATTTTCAGAAAAAATGCTATATTCTAGGCTCTAGATTGAAAAAAAATATGGTAAGAATGGATAGTTAGGAGGGTAAATTAAATAACTTCACCTATTACTTTCTAAGCCAAAAGATTTTTAACATATATATTTAATTGGGCAAATACTTATATGCACAGAAAAAATATCAGAAAATTATGATGAGCAAATGTATACTGTACATAATTTTCATTTGTCTTTATGTAGCATCAGGCCAAACTGTAACATCTTTCATATAACCAATCCATACCCATTATTTCTTCTAAGATTCATTTCAGAAAACTTTCTCTGATAAAATTCAATGCACATGGATTTCCTTTTCTTGTATTTCTTGATACTTATGTGTACTTTGTTATTTGTTCATAGTTCAAGATTCTCTTAGTTGCATATGGATTTCCACAGATAGATTATAAGAATCCTGTGAGTATGGGATGGCTGGTATGATGTGTCTGTATAAAAGAGTGATTCAATAAATACTTTAAAAAGACCATGTGGTTGCTGTAGTTTACCATTTATAAAAAATAAATATTAGTTTTTAAAGGAATCCAAAAATTCTTAATTTCAATGCAAACAAAATATAAATATACTAGAAATCAAGTATTTTTGTTTAAATTCAAGTATAATAATGATTTCACTGAAATTGGGTTTGTTATTTTTTTAATTATGCAAAATATTTAGTTTAGCAAATATTTCCATCATACTTAAAGAAAATCAAATAATAAAATATCAAAGGAGTCAAATATGTGGTGACAAAAAGAAATCTAACTATGCAAGGTGAACACACAATGTAAAATATACATATATATATATATAAATTTAAAAAATAATAATAGTTAAATTTCACAGTGTACTATTTCCTTAATTAACTATGGATTATATTAAGAAAATTTAAGTGATCTAAAATGACATTTAATCATGATATTTTAATGGGAAATATCACACAATTTCTGTCCTATCATCCTGCATGATTTATGACATACTTTCCATGGTATATAAATAGCAGAAGTACTCAACTTCAGGGTCAAAACTGTGTTGGATAAACAGTATATAATGCAGGAGAGACTGGATTGTGTAGTCTTATTACTAACTTTAGCAGTAAAATCCCCTCCTTATATAGTTTAGAACTTTTAGGATCAATTAATAGAATCAAGTCCCAATTAAGACAAGTTTTTAAGATTCAATAACCAAATAGGGAAGGTAACTATGTAAAAATAAACTTTGTTTCTTGGTCACACACTGTACATTTCCTCCCAGTAATTTATCTTAAAAGTAGTCATGAAGGAAACTAGGGAAACTAAAGTTTGTGAATAGCTCACTACAGACCACTGTGAGCAACAACTGAAGGTGAAGACACCCCTAAAAATGATATGACATTTTTACTTTAAATAAACATAACATTCTTCTACTCTTGCAAAAAACTCTCAAAGAAATATGGCTCTTTTATTTGTGTCGATTTCACTCTAACTCACAATTTTTTTATAATTAAATTTTACATTTCGGCAAGAATCACAGCATGAATGATCCCTATGTTCTCCATAGGTTTTAACTGTACCCTATCAAGTAATTTGAAATAATTAAAAAATAATGTTCCTCAAAATGATCGATTTTATCAAACAACCTCAGTTGGCTTGCAACTTTCTTGACCCCTTAACTCATCACTATTCTACATATTCTCCGTACTGTCAGATTCTCTCCCTGTGATTAATTAATCAAAACAATGAGAACCATAAAAATGTAGACTGCACAAACTCAATGCTCTTAGTATTTTGGCTAAGCACATTTTCTTGTATAAGTGAACATATGTGAAGTAATAAATCTATTAAAATGGTTTATGAGGTATGTGGCAAAAATCAAATTGTAAGTCACAATTTATGCATAAAATGATAAATGCTCAATAAGTTTTGTCTTTGTTTTCTTTTGGGGTAGTGTTATAATTTATTATTTGTTTTATTTTTAGTTTTGGTTTTCATTTTGAAGATGAAAGGAGATGTTTCTTGGTTAGACATTTTCTTCTGGTGCAGGAAAGTGCTAATATAAGTATTATAGCTAAATGAATGCCCCCAAACTGACTATAAAATGGAATATTTTGGAGATCTTAGTGGACAACAAAAACCAACAGAGAAAGTACAGTTGTGGGTAATGGATTAAAATCCTAGGAGTAACTGGGTAAGTTCTATACAGAAATGTGTCATTTTATATGATTAGGGTTAGACACATCAATATTGGGCACTTAAAATGTGACTAGTCCAAACTAAGATACACTGTCAGTGTGAAATACACACAAGGGTTCAAAGACTTAGTATAAAAAGAGAATGTAACATGTTTCATGCCATGTGTGAAGTATGAATTGTTCACTCAATAACCATTCTATATTTTCTCTATAATAATAAAACCTTAGCTGGACTCTGAATATTTCACTGAAGATTGCATTTATCAGCTTACTTTGTAGTTAAATGTTGCCATGAAGCCTGGTTTTGGTCAATGGGATGTAAGTAGAAGTGACATATGCAACTCCCTTTAAAGGAAATATAAATATTCTCTCTTCATCTCATCTTTTTCTGCTGGCTGGAATTTAGACAAATGGTAGGAGTGGAATAGGCATTTTAGGCCACAGGACAGAAGCTACATTTTCAGGATAACAGAAAAAATAATATAATGACCCTGAATCCTGAAAACCACAGAGTTATGTCAGCTTTAAAACACTTATGCTATGACTATTTTGTAAGAGTAAGGTAAATTATATCTTATCTAACCAGTTTTTTAACTACTGCATTATATCCCATGATAAATGTGTGTCTACCATAGATTATATATTCACTTTGGAATAATGGATATTCAAGTTGCTTCTTACTCACTACCATTACAAATAACTCTGCATTGATGTTCCCATGTGGATCTGTGTGAAAATTTCATTGAGATGTCATTCAGGAAAATTCTCACTGGTAAATAGAATATGTATAATACTACATTTGTGTAAGTAGTACTAGATTTTCTCTATAATGATTGCATCAATTTATATTGCCTTTATCAAGCACTTTTAGGCTAGACCAGGTGGTGAGACGTCATTGCAATTTGTAGGAATATACTCAATCTGCATGTTCAGAACTAAAGAAAGGAAGGAAAGTCAGCCTCACAAAAGCCCCATGAAAAAGAATTGTGTGTGTTTTTGTAATCCATTATAGATCCAGTGGCTGCCACATAGTAGCAGCTTTATAAATATTTGTTGAAGAAAAAAAAATAAGTGAATGTATAGACTGTTCAAAAATAAAGCTGTGCATTTACAAAAGCAACCACTTCATGTGGACTTGATTTGCAATTAATAGGGAAAGCTTGATGGAGTGCACACTTCTGCTGGAAATGCATTCATTTTATGTCTTCACGTTTTTTGCTCCTTCATCGAGCTCTCTGCTCAAATGTTTCCTCAGGGAAGACATTCCTGATTATCCTATCTAAAAGAGCACCCCACCCACTGCAAGACATCATCATATTAAATTCCTTTCCCTCTCATTTTTGTTTAAAATACTTAAAAAATTTAAGTATTTTTTTCAAGTATTTAAACTACCAGAAAAAAATACATACACGCACTCACATATACTGTTGTATACATACACAATTTTTTATTTATATATATTAACTTTCCCATTTAGCTTTAAGTTCCATGAGGATAAGGGTTATATCCCTGGTTTCTAGAACAGTACAGTGCCTGATTCAGAGTAGGTACTCAGTATATTTGCCAAATGAATGAACAACTCATCCCATAATCAATCAATATGTATTGAATCATTCCATGTTGAGTAACTGTGTTAAGCACTGCAGAAAACTAAGATATATCTGAGAAATCTCAAACTGCTTATAGTCTTGGAAAGCAGAAAAGACAATGCATACAAAAAGCTAATTAATAATGATAGGCAGTCTGAGGAAAGAAAACAACTGGTAAGTACTCAAGGAGGTCAGAGGATGGAAAGACCATACATAGGCTTCACTTAGAAGATGGAATGTGAGTTGATTTGTACTTAAGTTGGCAAAGTGGGAGGTGTGGGCTTTCTAGGGGAAATGACAGGCATGTGTAACTAAAAAGCTCAAAGAAATTATTTTTTCAAATATGCATATAGATTCCCAGTTTACAAAACACTTTCACTTCACACCTATTTTATCACTTAATCCTCATAATTTTTGAAGTCAACAGAGAAAATACTAATGTCCATACTGTATTTTTGAGGAAGCTAAAACTCAGATGCTAATTTGCTTAAGGCCACCTGACTGGAGTTTGAACCAAAATCCATGTTTTTTTTTTTTTTTATTTTGAATCTAGAGCTGTGTCCTCAATACCAGGAGTTAAAGGAGAGAGCTATTACATAGCTGGGATCTTGTTTCTAAATATAATTATAAGGTGTTTTTCCAAGATATGTTTAGATAACTATGGCTAATTGTGTTTCCATATGCTGGCTTATTTGTGTTTATCTAATCTCCCCCATTAGATTGAGCACCTCCACAAGGGTAGGGTTATGACCTCTATTTCCTTTGTAATTTCCATAAAACATAGTACAATTGAGAGGTATTGATTGGCTTATCTTTTTTGTAAAGCAATATTATTAGAAAAGAAAACAAAAAATTCTAACAAAATACATTATAAATTATTTGTAAATTAAACTACAGAAATGTGTACACACAAAAACACATAGCCTGCATAATTTTATCAAGAGATGATTGCCTATTGCCAGCGACTACTCATGTCTCTAAAGACATCTATTTATATATTATTCTCATCATAGACTGATGGTCAGAGAAACTAACACTTTAGTTATAAGATTTTCTAAGAAAAGGAGAATACTGTTCTTATTGTATTAATCAGACACTAAATTTCTTAGCTAATACTCTATACAAAAAGGAAGATATGTTAAAACAGCAGGAACACCACATCTTGTCTTTATATAAAATTTTACATAAGAATAGTACTAAACTAAATGACCCGTTCCTAATTTTCACACTTAACTTGAAAACAAAGGGGAAAAAGGTGTTTTTGTTTCAATCCATGTTGAGGATGCTTCTTCTATTTCTCCCTTTTTTGTTTTTTGTTTTTTGGTAGATTAGTAACATAAATTATTCCTATATCTTAGAAATCATAATTAGGGTTGGAGTCATATTATATAATATTTTAAAATCATGAATGAAATTAAATAGAAATATAATTTTAAAGTAATACAAAAGAGACAAGCTACAACATGGCTAGACCTACAACATTAATATTTGACTACACATTTGTTAACACTGACTTTGAAATGGTTTTCAAACCTTGTTTTGGGGAAAAAACATGTCTATATCTACTGTTAAAATAAAGTAAATTACTTCTCATTAGATATTCTTTATTTTTTTTCTGGGACTTTAGGTGTGGAGAGTTGGTGTATTCAGGATGTACCCTTGTCATCAATCTATACAAGGCAACTCTCTTGTTTATTCCCCCTATTTATTCCCTATCTTCATTCCAAATCCACCCATAGGCTTTCACTTTAAAATGTTTAATATAATCCCTTGAATATGTTTGCTGTGTTATAACATGTTATTGATGTTTGTGTATATGTGTAATATACTAAATGGTAGTGTGTTATAGAGCTCATTAATTTTTTAAATTTAACCAACTTTCTAATGTTTAAAAAGTTTAAAAGTAAAAACTATATGTAAGGTGCACAACATGATGATTTGATATGTATATATAGTGAAATGATTACCACAGTTAAGTTAATCAACGTATCATCTCCTCACATAGCTGCTATTTTTTGTGTGTGATGAGAGTATCCAAAATTTACTCTCGACAAATTTCCTGTACTCAGTACAGTGCTATTAACTATAGTCATCATGTTATACATTAAATCTTTAAACTATTCATCCTACATAACTGCAACTGTACACTTTGATGAACATTTCCTCATTTTTCCCACCTCACTGTACCTGGTAATTATCATCTACTTTCTGCTTCAATGTATTAGATATTTTTACATTCCACATATAAGTGAGATTATGCATTTTTTTCTTTTTTACAATTATCTCCTCTAGAAACAGATATATGAAAAGGCAAACATCACAAATCATCAGCTAAATGCAAATCCAAATCCACACCTCAATGAAATGTCACCTCATATATATTAGAATAGCAATTATCAAAAAGAATAGAGATAACAAGTGTTGGTGAGGGTGTGGAGAAAAGGGAACCTTTGTGCACTGTTGATAGGAAAGTAAATGGGTACAGCCACTGTAAAAAACAGTACGAAGGTTTCTCAAAAAACTGAAAATTGAGCTATCTAATGATCTGGTAACTCATCACCTGGGCACTTACACAAAAGGAATAAAGTCACGATCTCAAAGAGATATCTGTGCTTCCATGTTCATTGCAGCATTACTCCCAGGAGCCAAGAAATAGGAACAATGTGTTTTTTTGACAAATTAATAGATAAAAAATCGTGGTATGTATAAGCAATGGAATATTGTTCAGCTTTAAAGAGAGATCTTGCCTTTTAAATGACAAGGATGAAGCTTTCTAATTTTATAAGATACATAGTATTCTCTTTTACTTATTAACATTTTTATTTAAAATTTCAGTATGTTACTTCATTACATAATAATTAAAAATGCATTTACAATTTTCAAGCATACAATGAATTTGAATGAATTTTAGAGGAAACACATATCCACCATTTATAATTTATCAGTAATACTATACTGGACATGGTTTATCCATCTTTTCAGATTTTACCTATTAATTAACTTTACTTTGAAGTATCCCAAATAAATTCTAGACATAAGTATACTTCACCTTAAATGTTTCTGAAAATATATCTGCTAGGGTTCAATATTTATTAATAGTGTTTTCTATTTAAAATTTATATAAGTGAAACACAAATCTTAAGTGTATATTTCTGACAATTCACACGTCATTATAATCCAAACTTTACTAAAGATATAGAACATCACCACTATCAGAAATTTTTCTTATGTTCCTTCCACATAAATCTCTACTCCCAACCTCCAAGACTACCATTGTTTTTGACTTTTGGTATATAAAATAATTTTTATCTATTTTAGAACTTCATAAAAATAAAGTCACATATTATGTAGTCATTTGTGTAAGGCTTATTTCACTCAGGATTTCTATCTTTTTTCATCATTAGGTATTATTCTACAATGCAAACAAATTGTCATTTGCTTATGCATTCGCATATTGATGAGCATTGGGTAGTTTCTACTTTTTGGCTCTTGTAAATAAGTTTGTTATGAAAATCCTTGTACAACTCTTTTTGTGGATATATTTTTCATATTCTTTAATTTATTTTGAGAAATACTTAGGAGTGAAATTGAGGGGTAGTATAGGTGGATGTGTAAAAAAACTATTAGACCTATTTCCAAAGTGGCTATGCTATTTTACATTCACAGCAACATTGGAGATGTTTGTCATTTTAATTGTAGTCAGATGCAAGAGTCAGTAGTAGTAGCTTTTTAAAAAATATATTATTATTAAAGTTGACGTTCAATATTATTTAGTATTAGTTTCATGTGTATAGAATACTGGTTAGATATTTACAGAATTTACAAAGTAGTCACCCAGATAAATCTAGTGCCCACCATACACAGTTATTACAATGTTATTGATATATCCCTTATGCTATACTTTACATCTCCTTGACTATTTTGTAACTACAATTTATACGTCTTAATCCCTTCAACATTTTTACCTAGTCCTTTTCCCAACCTCCCTCCCATCAAGAAACCATCAGTTTTTCTGTAGATCTATGAGTCACTTTCTGTTTTGTTTCTTCATTTATTTTGTTCATTAGATTCCATACATAAGCGAAATCATGGTATTTGTCTTTCTCTGACTTATTTCACTTAGCATAATACACTCTAGATACATCCGTGTTGTCACAAATGGTATGATTAAACACTTTTTTAGCTGAGTAATTTTTCATTGTATATATGTACCACCATTTCTTTATCTAATCATTCTTTGATGGGCACTTAGGTTTCTTCAATATCTTGGCTATTATAGAAAGCACTGCAGTGAATATAGGGGTGCATATATCTTTGTGAATTACTGTTTTGGTTTATTTCAAGTAAAAGAAAACAGAGTGAAATTTCTGCATCATAAGATAGTTATATTTTTAATTTTTTGAAAAACCTCCAAACTGGTTTCCATCATGGCTGTACCAATTTGCAATCCCAACAACAGTGCATGAGGGTTCCCTTTTCTGCACATCTTCCCCAACACTTGTTATTACTTGTCTTACTGATGATAGCCATTCTAACAGGTGGGAGATGGTATCTCACTGTGGTTTTGATTTGCATTTCCTTAACAGTTAGTGGAGTTGAACTTCTTTTCCTATGTCTTATGGCTATTTGTATATCTTCTTAGGACAAGTGTCTGTTCAGGTCCTGGGCCCATTTTTTAATTGGATTTTTTTTATTGTTGAGTTATATGAGTTATTTGTATATTTTGGATATTAGCCCCTTATCAGAAGTATTATTGCAAATATCTTCTCCCATTCAGTTGTTTGCCTCTTTGGCTTGTTGATGGTTTCTTTTGCTGTACAGAAGCTTTTTAGATTGATATAGTCCCATTCATTGTTGTTGTTGTTGTTGTTGTTGTTGTTGTTGTTGTTGTTTTCCTTCCCTTGACTTTGAGGTCAAATTTATAAAACCCTCTTAAATCTAAGATCCATGTGTTTAGTGCCTATGTTTTCTTCTACGCAATTTATTTTTTTCAGATCTTATATTCACGTCTTTGATCCATTTTGACTTAATTTTGGTTAATGGTGACAGATAGGAGTCTAATTTCATTCTTTCGAATGTGGCTTTCCAATTTTCCCAGCACCATGTAAAGAAGGAGCATTCATTTCTCCATTGTATGTTTTTGGCTCCTTTGTCAAAAATTATTGACCCATATATATGTGAGTATAATTCTGGACTAAAAATTCTGTTCCATTGGTCTGAGTATTTTGCTGCCAGTACCATGCTGTTACAATTTTTGGCAGTTTGTAGTATAATTTGATACTACAAATTTCAAGTGATACCTCAGACTTCATTCTTTTTTCTCAGGATTGCCATGGTGATTCAGAGTTTTTTGTGCTTCCAAACAAGTTGATGAATTTTTTGTCTTATTTAAAAATTGCATTTAAAAATACAATTGGGATTTTGATGTGTATTTCATTAAATCTGTATAATGCTTTAGGTAATAAGAACATTTTAACTATGTTGACTGTTCTAATCCATAAATACAGATATCTTTCCATTTCTTCTGTCTTATTCAATTTCTTTTAATCATGTCTTATAGTATTAAGTCACATGCTTGAATAGGTTTATTCTTAAGTATTTTATTCTTTTTGTTGTAATTACAAAATTTTTCTTTGTTTTAATATTTTTTAATTTTTCAATTATAATTGTCATACTATTATATTAGTTTCAGGCAAACAACATAATGATGAGACATCTATATTACTTACAAAGTAATCACCCTGGTAAATCTAGTACCCATCTGATACCATACGTAGTTATTACAATATTATTGACTATATTTCTTATGCTATATTTACATCCCATGACTATTTTGTAACTACCAATTTGTACTTATTAATCCTTTTCTCTATTTTACCCATTCGCCAACCTCCTTCCCATCTGGTAACCCTCAAAATCTTCTCTGTATCTATGAGCTTGTTTCTATTTTGTTTATTGTATTCTTTAGATTCCACATGTAAGTGCAATTATTAGCATTTGTCTTTCTTTATCTGACTTATTCCTCTCAGCACAATACCCTCTAAGTCCATCTGTGATGTTGCAGATGTAAAGATTTTACTCCTTTATATATTTATTTACATTTATGGCTGAGTAATATTCCATTATATATATGAACCACCTCTTCTTTATCCATTCATCCATTGATGGACACCCATATTTCTTCCATATCTTTGCTATTGTAAATAATTCTGCAATCAACATATAGATGTGCATGTCCTTTCAAAATGATATTTTGAATTTTTTCAAATAAATACCAAGAAGTGGGATTACTAGATTCCTTTTGGTTTCTTGTTATAGCCTTTCTTTTTAAATTCTATTTCATTTGATGTAAGTATTACTACTTCAGATTTTTTGTTGATTTCCATTTTTATGAAATAACTTTTTCCATCTTTTTGCTTTCAGTTCATGTGTGTCTTTTGATCTGAAGTGTAGGCAGCATATGCAATGGTCTTGTTTTCTTATCCATTCAATGACCCTATCTTTTGATTTAAGCATTTACTCTTTTTGAATTGAAGTACTTGTTGATAGATAAGTAGTTATCACCATTTTATTATTCATATTTTTGATACATTTTTTCTCCTTAAAGAAGTTCCTCTAAAATTTCCTGTAATACTGGCTTGGTGGTGATGAACTCCTTTAGCTTTTTCTGGTCTAATAAGCTCTTTATCCTTTTACTCTAAACGATAGCTTTGCTGGGTCAAGTAATATTGGTTGTAGAGTCTTGCTTGTCATCACTTTGAATACATTGTGCCAATTCCTTATGGCCTGCAAAGTGTCTGTTGAGAAATTGGCTTATAATCTTATGGGAGTTTTTTTGCAGGCAACTAACTGTTTTTTTCTTGCTTCTTTTAAGGTTCTCTCTTTGTATTTAACCTTTG
Source organism: Eonycteris spelaea (assembly GCA_003508835.1). NCBI lineage: Eukaryota > Metazoa > Chordata > Mammalia > Chiroptera > Pteropodidae > Eonycteris > Eonycteris spelaea. The sequence goes on along the minus strand of PUFA01000703.1, from coordinate 74,240 downwards.
GCATTTGAGTTATGATGTTTCTTAGTGTGGGTCTTTTTGAGTTCATCTTGTTTGAGACTCTCTGAGCTTTTCTACAATTGTATGTCTATTTCCTTCACCAGGTTTCGGAAATTTTCCATTATTATTTCTTCAAATAGGTTTTCAATTTCTTGCTCTCTTCTCCTGGTACCTTTATGATGCAAATGTTATTGTGCTTGCTGTTGTCACAGAGGAAAGCCTGCAAGTCCCACAGTCCTTCATCTTACTCAGCCACAATCTTCACTGGTTTCACAGCCAGAGGTTGTGGGGACTTCCTTTTCTGGCACTGGAACCCTGGGCTGGATTTCACATTTCCACTCCTCCTATCAGTGTTGAGGTGATCTCTTATGTGTGTACTCAGTTGTAGGACTTCTGTTCAGCTGAACCTCAGGCAACTCCCACTGATGGTTGTTCTCTAGTTTTGTTATAATTTTGGTGTGATTTTGAGAAGAGGTGTGCACAGTGTCTAACATATATGCCATCTTGACCAGAGACCCTCTTCTTATAGCCATTTTATTTTTTATTTTTCTGGTAGCTTGATGTTTCCATTAATTCTTTGTCTTTGTGTTTCATCTGTTATTTTAATTTGGTGGTGTTTTATGATTTTTTCCCTCTGTTTTCTCTTGTTTAGTGCTACATGTCTCAGTTCTTTATTTTTTATGTGTTTGTACACTACATTTTTGTAAAATAAAGTTTTATATTCTCCATTTCCCTTTATAGACTGGATTTTACTTTCTCCTCCTTTTTTTTATTGTTGCAAAATTATCTTATATTTTTATGCTGTATATTCATTTCTATGTTGCAGTAGCCATTGTCTTCTCTTTTTAAAGTGTTTTTTTAACCTTTAATCATTATGTAATATTTAAGCTTATAATACCCTGTTCTTAATAAGGGTTGCACTTCCCTGTTTCTGTCTAGCTGATATTCATCTTACACAGAGTTATGTGTTTTTTGTCCTTTGTTTTAGTTAGAATGGCCCCCTTCAGTATTTCCTGTAATGAAGGCATTAGGTAGAAAATTCCCACAGCTTCTATATCTGAAAAGTATTTATTCTCCTAAGGACAAACTTTGCTAAATATGTTATTCTTGGCTGATAATTTCTTAAAAATGGCTCAAATTTTTGGTTCCATTCCCTCTTTGTTTGTAAAATTTGTGCTGAAAAGTCAATTGATAATTGAACTGATTTTTCATTATAAGTTACCACTTTCATTTCCCTGGCTGCCTTGCAAATTCTTTCTTTACATTAATTTTGTTATTTTTAATATGTTTCTGGAAGAAGACCTTTTTTGGATTGAGATAATTAGGTGTTCTGTTTGCTTCTTGATTTGAGGATCCAGTTTTTTTCCATAGGTTTGGGAAACTCTCATCGAGTATTTTGTTCAAATAGGGTCTCTGTTCTTTTCTCCTATCTTCTTCTAGTATTGTTGCAGAAAAATCAGACCGGCGAGAAACCAAGACCACTCAGAGAGTTGGAGAACTGAGGTTTATTATGCCAGTGGTCTCAGAAGAGCTAGCACTCTGAAGATCTCGGCCCTGAGTTCAGGGGTAACCTTACTTTTGTAGGGCTCATCATGCAAAGGCAATACATTTGTTATCTATACAGAACAAGCAAAGGAGTTCCATATGTTATCTAGACAGAACAAGCAAAGAGGTTCATCTGTTATGTAGACAGAACAAGCAAATGAGATACATGTGTCATCTACACAAAACAAGCAAAGGAGAGGATGCGTCTTCAGTTGCTCTCAAGGTCACCCTGCCTTCAGCCTTTGCAGCAAGCATGTTTACAGAAGCAGAACAAAGAGCTGATTACAAGCTTAGCCCTTTGAGTGGAAATTTCCTATTAAATGTAGTCAAGATTCTTATATTGTTTTTTTCCAATGGTGTCAGATAGTTCTTGTAGATTTCTTTCCATTTTTTTTTCACTCTCAAAGTTTACTCTCTTCCAGCTGCATCATTTTCAGATTTATGTCTTTGATATTACTAATTATTTTCTCTATCTAGTCAGCTCTATTTCCTAAGCTTGATATTTCATCCTTCATCAATTTTAATGATTTTCCATCTCAAAATTTCTATTTGGTTTCTTTTACAGGTTCAGTCTCCCTGGTGAAGTATTCCTGCTGTTTGTTGATGTTGTTTCTATACAATTTGAACCGTTGGTCAGAATTTTCTTGGCATCTCATTGAATTTTTTCAAAGTGTAATCTCAAAATCTCTGTCATTTAAATCTTATATTTCTATATATTTAAGTTTTATTTTCATTATGTATATTTTATTCTGAGCTGCCATATCACCTATGTTGTTTATGGTGTTTGATGGACTATTTCTTTAGCTAAGCATTAATGGGTATATTCTTTGTTTTTTTTCTTAACCCATTTCCTGTTTGCCCCAGAATCTCACAGTGGTACTTGCAGCTGCAACACTTACCCTGAGGTAACTCATGGATTACAATCTTAACCTTACCCCCAACGTTTTGCCACAAAATTTTTGCTTTTATTATTATTTTCACAATCTTCTAGTATTCAATAGTCTTTTGGAAAACAAACAACATATTCTATTTGTAGCATTCTGTTTTTAGTAATGGTATTCCCAGTTACAAAATAAAATTTCACTTATTGAAAGTGCCAAATTCTAAAGAAACATAGCATTCTTACATGTTATGTTAAATGAAATTCTGACAGTGAACTGCATTTCTTTTTTTCTAATGAGAAAAGGGTAAAAAGATAATTTTTAGTGATCTCTTTTTAGCAGGTTAATAGGAAGATTTTTTTTTTTGATTTCCAGTAGATGGCGCCCATGTCTCCTGCACTGCCCAAGCCTCTGGATCTCTGCTTTGAGGTTAAAAATGACCTTTATTCTCTGGAAAGGTGTATTTTATTCTGTGACAAGGTTGCCTTGTTCTTTTGGGCTTCGCCTCCATGGGAGAATGTGAACGGTAATCAGAGTCTGAGCCTCTGAAAAGGCATGAAGTCCCAGTACTGCCCAACAGTTCTGATTCAATACTCCACTGCTTCCTTCCAAGTCAGCTTGACTGGGTAGGGGGTGAGGTGTGTTGGCTGTTTCCCTTCTGGCAATCCTGGCCACAAGTTTTAGCTGCCTTGCTTCTTTTTTTTTTTTTTTTTTGCCCCTGTCACTTGACACTGGCTGCAGTGTGTGTTTAGTTCTGGTTGCTGCAGAGCCCCTTGGGCTTGGTGCTAGTTTTGGGGAGAGTACAGGAGGATAGGGAGGTCATGCTCTGGGGTGGTGGGGGAAGGTGACTAGGCACTATGACTCAGCTTTCTGCCGGAAAAGTCAATTGCTAAGACACAGATGGTCACCTCACACTTGATCTCTGCCTTACTCTTTATCCTGATTACTGGGGCTCATCACATGAATAGTGCTGATTTCAGGACACTTCAGGGCTTCAAAGAGTAAAAAAAAAATCATGTAATTCCACCCTCTACTTTGTTTTCAGGGAGCTCTTGGCTGTGTTCATGCAGTATCTGCTTCCCTTTCTTTCCCCACACACATGATTTGCCCACTTAAGGCATTCTGGTGAGCAGGACTTTTGGACATGGTTGTGTGCAGGTTAGCGTGTTATCTGTTGAAATTGTAGGTGTTCAGCTTGTTGGAAAATATCAGAGGAGAGCTCAAGGGAGAGCCTTCATGCTGCATGCTTCTGACATCACTCCCACTTGTTATTTTTTGTTTGTTTTGTTTTAGTTTTTATTTTTTCAATTAGAGTTGACATTCAGTATTATATTAGTTTTCAGGTTGTACACCATAGTGGTTAGACATTTGTATAATTTACAAAGTGATCCCCAATTAGTCTAGTACCACTGGTTACCATACATAATATTACAACATCGTTGATCATATTCCCTTATGTCATGTTTTACATCCTCATGACTATTTTTATAACTACTTTTTAATGCTTTTTACATTTTTTCACCCAGACCTCCCCCCCCAAAAAAAAAGCTGGCAATCTCTAATTTGTTCTCTGAATCTATGAAGTCTGTTTCTGTTTTGTTCGTTCATTTTATTTTTGTCTTTAGATTTCACACTTAAGTGAGATCATATAGTATTTGTCTTTCTCTCTCTGACTTATTTCACTTAGCATAATACCCTCTAGGTTCATCCACATTGTTTCAGGTGGCAAAATTTTATTTAGTTTCTGTCTGTGTAATATTCCATTTCATATATGTACCACAATGTTTTTATCTGATAGTCAATTGTTGGGCACTTAGGTTGCTTCCATATCTTGACTATTGTAAGTAGCATTGCAGTGAACTATATAAGTTTAATAATATCTCTTTCAAATTAGTGTTTTGCTTTGCAGGGGTGGAGGGGCACAGAGACAAATACTCAGAAGTGGAACTGCTGGGTCATAAGGTAGTTCTATTTTTTTAATTTTTTTAAGAAACTCCAAACTGTTTTCCATAGTGTCTATGTCAGTTTGCAATCCCACCAACATTGCACGAGGGTTTCCTTTTCTCCACATCCTAACCAACCTTGTTTGTTTGTTTGTTTGTTTTTAATTTTTTAATGATAGCCAGTTTGAAGGTGTGAGGAGATATCTCATTATGGTTTTAATTTGCATTCCTCTGATGGTTAGTGACCTGAGCATCTTTTCATAAGTCTATTGGCCATCTATATGTTCCCTTTGGTAATACCTATTCAGGTCTTCTGCCCATTTTTTTAATTGGATTGTTTGTTTTTGTTATTGTTTGTTGTTGAGTTGTATGAGTTTTTATAAATTGTGAATATTACCCTTGCCAAATGTACCCTAGGCAAATATTTCTCCAAGCAGTAGATTGTCTTTAATTTTTTTTGATAGTTTTCCTTTTGCTGTGCAGAAAGTTTTTAGTTTTAACGTGGTCTCATTTGTTTATTTTGTTTGTTTGTTTCCCATGCCTGAGCAGACATATCAGCAAAAACATTTCTAATGGCAATATCAAAAAGTTTACTACCTGTCTTTTCTTCTAGAAGTTTAATGGTTCCAGGTATTATATTTAAGCCTTTAATACATTTTGGAGTTTTCCCTTGTATATAGTGTAAGAAGGTGGTCCAGTTTATTTCTTTACATTTATCTGTCCAGTTTTCCTGATAACATTTGTTTGCAGAGCTGTCTTTACCCCATTGTATATTCTTTGCTCCAATGTCATAGATTAAATGAATCATAAAGGTGCGGATTTGTTTTCTGGCCTCTGCCTATTTTAAAATACAATTGTGTTGATTTTGTTGTTGCTGTTGAGTTGTTTGAGTCTTTTATAAATTTTGGATATTAACCTTATCAGATGCATCATAGGCAAATACCTTCTCCCATGCAGTACGTTGTTTTTCTTTTTCTTTTTTTTTTTTTGGTTTCCTTTATTGTGCAAAATATTTTTAGTCAATTTAGTCTCAATTGTTTGCTTGTTTGTTTGTTTTGTTTTTTATTTAGTTATTAGTTTCCCTTGCCCAAGAAGATATAAAAGAAAAAATATTACTGGGGAGCAGTGTCAAGAAAGTTTACTGCTTATGTTTTTTTTCTAAGGGCTCTATGGTTTCAGGTTTTATATTTAAGACTTTAATCTATTTTGAGTTTATTCTTGTATATGGTATAAGAGTGCAATCTAGTTTATATTATTTTTTGCATGTAATTCTCCAATTTTCCCAACACCTTTTATTGAATATATTGTCTTTACCCATTGCATATTCTTGCCTATTTTTCCATAGATTAATTGACCATAAATAACAAAGCTTTATTTTCTGGATTCTCTATTCTATTCCATTGATTAATGTGTCTGTTTATACCAATACCATGCTGTTTTGATTACCTATAACTTTGTAGTATAGTTTGGCATCAGTAGTGTCATACTCCAACTTTTTTTCATTCTCAAGATTGCGGTGTGTATTTGGTGGCTTTTTTTTTTTTTGTGGGTTTCATATGAATTTTAGTATTATTTGTTCTACGTTTAAAAAATATTGGTATTTTGATATGTATTGCATTAAATCTATAGATTGTTTTGGGTAGTATGACATTTAATGATGTCACTTCTTCTATCCATGAGCATAGTACTACTTCCATTTATTTGTATCTTCTTCAATGTCCTCTAATTTCCTGATTATAGGATTTTACCTTGTTTGTTAAATCTATTCCAAGGTATTTTATTGCTTTTAATGCAGTCGTAAAGGAGATTATTTTCTTAATTTGTTTTCTTTCAATGTTTATTATTATATATAAAATGTAATTGATTTATGAGTATTAATTTGTATTCTGCTAATTTACTGGAATTTATCTATCAGTTTCTAGAGGTCTTTTGGTAAATCTCCAGGGTTGTCTATATATATATATGTCATCTGCAAATATTACCAGTTTAACTTACTTTACAATTTAGATGCCTTTTATTTATTTTCTTGTCTGAATGCGTGGCAAAGATTTCCAATAGTTGTAGATTTAATTTGCATATTTTCAGTGATAAAGTATGTGATTACTGAAATTTAAAATCCTCTTTAGTCAAGTTATGTTTGAATGCTTTGTCTGATTATTTTACTGTATTTGACATAATTATTATTGAGTTGTAGTTTTGCAATATTTTATAGGTTTGTTATGGTGTATCTGGCCTACCACATTTTCTTGAGTTTATGTACGATCGACATTTTTTTCTTAATGTTTGATGGAATTCGACAGTGGAAATCATCTTGACCTGGCATTTTCTTTGAGGAATTTATTTTGATAAGAGTTCAATTTTATCAATAGATATGAGCTATTGAGATATTTAAGTTAGAAAAGCCAAGTATTTGAAGGAAATTTAGGAATATCAAATATTTGAACAGGGCAAGATTTATTTATTTGATAAATCATAAAATAGTTGCCAATCTACCCAGAAGCACAATTTTCATATTTAGAAATTAAAAATATGCAGGTATCTAAAGCACGGAGACAAATGAAATCAAACAGACTTGGAGACAAGAAAAAAGGATATTTAGTTTAATCTGTGCCAAATTAGATACATTGTATATTCAAAAAAATCTGTTTCTTTATCTGCATTGTCAAATTAATTTATATAAAGTTGATAATATGATTTATTACTTTTTAATATCTGTAGGATCTTTAGAAATGTTCCATATATCATTCCTGATACTGATAATTTGGGTTTTCTACTTTTTCTTGAGTAGTTTCACAATAGGCTTACAAATTTTCTTGCTTTTTCAAAAAACAATTCTGGACTTTGATATTTTTGTTCTTCTTTATTTTTAATTTCTATTTGCTTAACATCTGCTCCTATTTTATTACTTCCTTTGTTCTTTAATTTACTTTATTGTTTTCTATCTTCTTATGTTGGAATCTTAGTCACTGGGATTTTTATAAATTTCTTTTTCTTTTTAATATATGTATTTACAGCTAAGAATTTTCTTCTGAACACTGCTTAAGTGAAATCAATACATTTTCACTAATGACATGCTTAGATTTCTTTTCCTTATCTTTTGTGTATTACCATAGGTTTTTGCTTGGTGGTTACCATAAGGCTAATATAAAACATCTTTGCATTTAAAACAATTATTTTAAGCTGATTAACAACTTGCTTTACACACATACTAAAGCTCTAAATTTGTACCCCAAATTTTATGTTTTTGATATTATAATCTACTCTTTTACTGCGTATTCATTAACAAATTATTGTAGTTAACAGTTATTTTTAATACTTTTTGTCTTTTATTTTTTTCTAGACTTATTGTTGATTTACCACTATCATTATAATACTAGAGTATTCTGAATTTATACTTTCATGTGTTTCCTGTTACAGATTAGCACTCTTACTTTACATGAAGAAGACTCTTTTAATATTCTCATAAGACTGTCTAGTTGTGATTAACTCCTACAGATTTGCTTGTTTGAAAATCTTTATCTCTCCTTCAATTATGGACAGATTTTCCAGGTAGAGTATTCTTGATGACTGACAGTAATTTTTCCCCAGCACCTTGAATAGATAATCGCATTTCACTTCAGGAGTCCACTCAGGTAATTATGGATTTTTTTCAAGAGAGATTTATTACATGTGTAGTTATAGATTCAGTGTGTCTATGGGATAAAGTCAGTTTTAGCACCCCCCTGATTTTTGCCATATTCTGCAATCCACAAATATTAATGTTATATTTTTCATTATTAGTCAGTTTAAAATATCTTTAAATTTCCTGTGATTTTTTAATTTGATTATGGATTATTTAGAATTGTTTTTATGAGGGACTACTGGATCTGTTTTATAACTTTAAAGAGTTTGTTTTGTTTTATTAGCAATTAACTTGGGTTAGACTCAAATAGCAAACTGGCTTTGGGCAGGAGGTCAAATTCAAGTGTATTCTTATCTAGGCTACTTTCAGCTGTCTGCTATCTGCTGTGCATGTACATAATTCTGGGATTATCAGAAATCTGAATAGAATTTATGCACAGAATATGGAGCTCTCCTCTGTTTCTCTCCTTTTTTAATTTCCCATATCACTTTCTACCGGTTCTGGTTGCCCAAAGATTGTCTCCTGGATTTTTAGAAAAGCCAGAAATACTGTGGGCTTTTAACCCAATTTAAACACTCAGGATGTACTTGTCAATATTTAATTACTGGATATCTGAAAAAAAATAAAGAAAATATTGATTTTAGTATTTTCTGGTTTCCGTGGTGAAAATTCCCACTGAAGCCAATTTCAAACTATGAATTTCCACTGAACATTGAGTTAGAAAGTGAAGCTCATCATCAGCTCTCAAAGCTGATTTGTCTAACAGTACACCATTGTAGATACCTCTCAAGTTGGAGGTTTTTAACCTATCTGAAGGATAAAAGACATAAAAGTTTAAATACTCATCTTCAACTTAACACTTCTTCCAAATGTTAACCCTTTCCAATTTCAGAGTCTGCTGGTTCTCATAATTTTAAGTACATTAATCTTATCAAGTTCTGCTGATGTTTATTGTTTGTTTATGAATTTGCCTTTTCATTAACTTTTTTTTTTTTGGTTCAAAATTAGGATGTTGCTTATTGATGGATAGGTTCCAGGAGGACCTCATTTAATGCTAGAAAAGAAATCCAAAAATGATTTTTGACACATGCTTTAAAGATCTAACCATATTTCAAAACACATTATCTGGTTTACTGCTGCAACTACTGTTTAGTAGTCCATGGTGTGTAATTTTAATGTATTTAATTATTTGTTCCTCTTGTGATTACTCAGAGCTGCCTCCAAGACCCCAATTCCACAAATAACGCTGTAAATATGGTAATGTATACATACGTGACCTTATTTTAAACTTTTTCTATGATGTATACTAAAGCATGATCATATGATGTGCATATTCATAATTTCACTAAGTCTTACCCAGTTATTCTCTAAATACTGTTTTTTTACACTACTGCAAGCAGTGCAAAAGTTTCTCACATCTTAGACAATACTTGGTTATATTCAGCTGACATATTTGTTTGCTCAATAAGTTGGTTGAATTAACTGCTTTAATTCAAATTCAAGCAAAGTATAAACATCTCGGTATACTAGTAACCAACAAGTTTCTCCTTCCTTCAATTATCTGTTCTTCATTAATTTTGTTATAGTTTCTCTATTTCTTAATAATTTGCAAAACTTCCTGTATATTCTATATGTTAATCCCTCTCCATTTTATATGTTGGCATACATTTTCTCACTATCTGACTGATCTTTATTTTTGAACAAAAACTCACTTCTTATAGACAATTCCATCAGTTATTGTACCTTGCAATTTATGCTTTTTGAGGATTGCTAATATTCTTTTTCAACTCAAGGCATAAAATGTTTTCTGCTGTATTTTTTTTCTCTTAGCTTTATAAATTTTAACCAGTTGTTTCTACACTCGATAAACAAGATAAACAATAAGATAAAATGAAGTAAAATAAAATAATTGAGGACCTCAAAAATTCCTGGGCTTATTCTAGATCTAGCAGAGTCCTGGAATTTGCATTTTTAAGCACCTATCATACAGCCAATCTCTTGAGATATCTAGGAAGCTCTCAACTGTAGCACATGCAAAGGTATTTCCAAATTGGAAGTCTAAAGAGTCTATAACATTTAGTTTTAAAAAAATAAGTATCCCTAATACATGACACTTTAGTAATTCTGCAAAAACATCTAATTCAGTGTTCTTATTGAACCACAGAAGATATAAAAATTTAGAGAAATATTCTCTTTTCTTCTGGAATTATTTTGGATTTAATTTATTCGACAAATATTTATAGACTAATCTACTGGGTCCGATATTTAGACTAATATGATGAGTCTTCCCATCATCTCTGTCTAGTGATATTCAGATGAGAAAAATATGTTTTCTGGAATTAGTAGCATTGGTCATATATCTTCCTTGTGCCTTGAAGAGAGAAAAAAAATGCCATAGGGAGCTTCTTGCAACAGAACTATACAAGCCCCTGGCAACTACCTAACCATATATTTGCATATTAGAATACAACTTCCTTTTTGGATAAATGCAAAAAGAGCACAATCCTTGCCATTAATGTGCAAAGGCATTCAAACAAAGGGTAAAAAGACTCCTGGAAATGTCTTCAAAGTAAAGGCTGCCTTGTCATCATTGTTTTCCTCCTCTTTTCTCCTGCTTCTCCTTCTCCTTTTTCTTCTTCCTCATCTGCTCTCTCTCATCATCATCAGTGATTGTAAGAAATTCCCCAGTGGAACATACAGATGTCAATTTTTCTGACAGATGAAGCCATATCATGCCGTCAAGGATTTATTGTCATGAATTCATTTTAACATTTTCTGCTTCATCTGCTAGTTATCTTAGCTATTTCACAATATAAATACTTGTTCAGTTCTCCTGCTGAAACCTATAATGGATGGATAGATAGTAGATCCTCAATAAGCCTACACTTCATAACAGTTTTTCAAATTTAAAATGAAAGTGTTCTTCATTACAAAAATTTGTCATTTGGAATTCTATTGTATTTTACAGTCATTTTAATTGAACCTTTGAAGTTTTGTTATAAATATGATTTTTTATTTTCACATTTCCTTCATATGTAATGTAAAATTAAATTAAAAATATGTTAAAGATGTGGCCGTTTTCTAGTACACATGGAACATTTTCAAGAATTGAAAAATACTGGGACACAGTGATAGCCTCAACAAATAAGAGAGAATTGATATCATACAACTATATTCTCTGATCATAAGGCTTTGAAGCTGGCAATCAACTGCAAAAAAGAAAGGAGAAGGTGGAATATATGTATATTAAACAATATGCTACAGAAGAATAACTGAGTCAGAGAAAAATAAAAAAATAGAGATCGAGGATATATAGAAATTAATGATAATGATAGTACAACATACCAAACTTTGGGATAATGGCAAAAAGCGGCCATAAGAGAAAACTCCATATCGTTAGGCTTATCTCCAAAAATAAGATGAGCCCAAAATAAATAGCTAACGCTTCTTCAAAAACAAAACAAAACAAAACAAAAAACTAGAAAAAGAAGAACAGATGAAGCCTATAGTCAGCACAGCAGAAGGAAAGAAATAATCAAAATTAGAGCAAAATTAAATAAAATCGAAAACATGCAAACAAAAGAAAAAAATAAATTCAAGAAAGAGCTGATTCTTTGAGAAGGTTAATAAAATTGACAAACACTTGGCTAGACTCACTTAAGATGAAAGAGAAAGGACACGAATAAACAAAATCAGGGTTAAAAGAGGGGAAATGATCGACAGACACTGCAGAAATTCAAAGAATCATACAAAAATACTATGAAAAGGTATATAATACAAAATACAATAACCTAGAAAAAATGGACCGCTACTTAGAAAATACAACCTTTCTAGATTGAATCAATAACTGGAAAATCTAAATGGACTGATCACCAGTATGGAAATTGAAATAATCATCAATAATCTACCAAAAAGTCAAAAGTCCAGGACCAGATTGCTTTCCCGTGAATTCCGACCAAACATTCAAGAAGATTTAATACCTACTCTCCTCAAAGTCTTCTAAAACATCAAAAAGGAGGCAGTACTTCTTAATTCATTTTATGAGGCCAATATTACCTACTACCAAAACCTGGTAAATGTAACGCAAAAAAATAAACCCACAAACCAATATCTCTCAGGAAACACAGATGCAAGATCTTAAATAAGATACTATTCAATTGAATACAGCAATATATTAAAAAGATTATACACTATAATCATGTGGGCTTTATAATGGTTCAACATATGCAAATCGATTCATGTGATACTGTGATACTCCATAAGCAAATTAAAAATAAGAATCAATATATCACATCAATAGATGCAGAAAAGCCTTCAAACAAAATACAGCATCCTTTTATGATCAAAAACAGATAACAGAATCAGTACAGAAGGAAAGTACCATAAAGGCCATATATGCAAACCCTCAATCAACATTATACTTAATGGTGAAAAACTAAAACATTCCTCTAAGATCAGGAACAAGGCAAGGTTGTCCACTATTGCCACTGATATTCAATTTAACATTGGAAGTCATAGTGAGTGCAATCAGGCAAGAGAAAGATATAAAAGTCATCCAAATAGGAAATGAAGAAGTCAAACTTATCACTACTTCCAGATGACATGATTCTCCATATAGAAAACCGTAAAGACTCCACAAGAACATTTCTAGAATCAATAAGCAAATGCAGTAAAGTTTCTGGATACAAAATTGATGTTCTAAAATCCATAGCATTCTTATACCCTAGTAATGAAGTGTCCAGAAAAAAAAAATAGAAAACTAATTTCTTTTGCAATTGCAACAAAATAATGAAATCTAGGACTAAATCTAACAAAACATGTGAAGGACCTATACAATGAACACTCAAAGAACCTATTAAAAGAAATCAAAGAAGATACAAACAAATGGAAAGAATATTCCGTGTTCTTGGGTTAAAAGAATCAATGTAGTTAAAATGACCTTATAAGATTTAGTGCAATCTTTATCAAAATCCCATCAGCATTTTTTAAAGAAATTGAACATAAAAATGTCAGATTTGTATGGAAGCACAAATGACCCAAAATTGCCAGAGCCATCCTGAGAAAAAAAAGAACGAGGCTCGAGTCATCACGTTGCCCTTCAAATTATACTACAAAATGAACAGTAATCAAAATGCCATGGTATTGGCAGAAAAAAAGACAACACTGACTAGTGGAACAGAATGGAGAGATAAGAAATAAACTCATGCTTATATGGGCTTTTAATTTTTGAAAAAAGCCAAAAGCATACAGTAGAGAAAAAAACCTTCTTCAGTAAATAGTTTTAGGAAAATTGGAAAACAACCTGCAAAAGAATGAAATTAGACTCTTATGTATCACCACACTCTAAAGATAACTTAAATAGATTAAGAACTTGAATATAAGACCCAAAACAATAAAATTCATAGGAGAAAATATAGGAACTAAACTCAAGGACCTTTGGACTTAAATAGGATTTTATGAATTTGGCTTCAATGGCAAAGGAAGTAAAATAAATATAAATGAATGGAACAACATCAAACTAAAAGCTTCTACATAGCAAAAACAAAAAACAAAAAAAAACCGTCAATTAGGTAAGTGACAACTATCCAAATGAGAAAATATATCAGAAGCAATGCTTCTGAATAAGGGCTAATATTCAAATATACAAAGAACTTATACAATTCAACAACAAACAAACAAAAATCCAATTTAAAAAATGAGCAGAGGACTGAACAGACACTTCTCCCCAGAAGACATGGAAATGGCCAACAAGTATAGAAGAGATGCTCAACATTGCTAGCTATTAGGGAAATGCAAATAAAAAACATAATGAGATATCATCTCATAGCTGTTAGAATAGCTGTTATCACAGCAGAATTAATAGCAAGTGCTGGAGAGGATGTGGAGAAAAATGAAACCTCATACCCTGTTGGTAGGACTGTAAATTCGTACAGCCTCTATGGAAAACATTATGGAGTTTTTTAGAAAAACTAAGAATTGAATTACCATGTTATCCAGCAATCCTCTACTGAGTATTTACCCTAAAGTCTTGAAAACCCATATCTGAAAAGGTATTTGCACGCTGATATTCATAGCCGAATTATTCACAGTGGCCAGAACATGGAACAACCAACCAAAGGATCCTAAGACAGATAATTGGCTCGGGTACATATATATAAATGGAATATCATTCAGCTGTATAAGGAGATGAAATACTTTCATTTGCAACAACATGAATGAGCCTCGAGATAATCATGCTAAAACAAAAAAAGCACACAGAAAAAGTTGAAATCATTGATATCACTTATATGTGGTATATAAACCTAAAAGCAATGAATGAAACAGGAAACAGAGACTCACAGACATGGACAATAGACTAGTGGTTTTACTAGAGAATGAGGAGCGGGAGGTAGATGGGATAAAGGGGTAAAAAATGTGCTGAAGGTGAACACGCAATGTAAATATATATATATATGCCTTACTGTTAAAATGTACACCTGAACTTACTGGATTTATTAACCAGTGTTGTCATAAAAAATGAATGAGCGAATGAATGAATGAATGAATTTTTAAAAAGTGTTTGGCACTTTAATCAATTGAGCTTTAGTTGCGTATGTTTTCTTTAAAGGATTAACATTATTTTCAACTCCCATCTAATACCTGTTTATATAATGTTGTTTGTACTTATACACAATCTGTGCAAAACATATGCACACAGAGTTGATTGTTTAGTAAAATTATATAAATTTAAAGTGTACATTGTAATAGCATGTCATAGTATTGCAATGTTGTGTTCACCATCCAAAGTTAAATTTTCTTCTGTCCTTATCTCTGCTTTGGATAAGGGATTGTTCAAGTCTTTAATTACACTCATGTTCCCACTGAATATTGAACATGAGAAATGTTTCCCTTTTCTCTCTAAGTTACAAACAAACTTCAGAACAACATCACTGGAGAAGTAGCCTAAGTTCCAGCAGAACAGAAAGTCCAACAACTGCGGACATATATAAGGTCATCTCAAGACTGGTAGGAGGGGTGGAAACATGAAATAGGCCGGTCTCACACTTCATGTGGTGGTTGAAAATTGGAAGGGTTATCTTGGCTGCAGAGGTCCCGCATGGAGGAGCAAAAGGGTTCAGCTCCAACACTGGGAAAATTCGTCCAGCCCAGGGTTTCGTGGCAAGCAGAAAATTGTCGCAACCTCTGCCTGTGAAAACCAGGAGAGATTATGGCTGATTGAGAAAGAAAGCTGGCAGGAGTCACAGACGATCCTCTAAAAGGTTGATGTGCAAACTTATTCACTGACAGACTCACTCTCTCTGAGCTCTAGTGCTGGGCAGCTGCTTGAGGAGTGACAGGGACAAATGGGGAAAAACTAAGTTGCTTGACCTCCAGGCAAGGGCTGGAGGAGTGGCTCTCTACTACACAAAAGTGCTGGCAGAATTCATTGTTCTTTTGTTGAGTCTTCCCCCATCCCAGCCATGCCCTCTCAGACATGGGCACCATATCTGAGTCTCCATTAACGTGGTTAACACAAGTTGCTCCACACAGATGATTCCCTGAGACCCCACCTCTCCCAAAATTCAGGCCTATTCAAGCTGCCTCCAGTTGTTGTTTTTTTTTCTCCATACAAATGGCCTATCTTGGCTTATGCTGCAGACTTCGATAAAGTCACTCAAAGACTCATAAACCCAAAAGAGCAGCATGTGACATCAACATGCTCCATATCTCTTGCTGAGCAGCCCCAAACCTGGCACTCATGGCAGCCAGCCTCAGTTCCTGGCTTGGCCTCTTGAGGCACAGATGAGCTCAGGACAGATGACAGACATCTACAGCTTGCTTGATGATGTTTAACGGGAGCCCATGGAATTGTACAGGCAGGGATGGAACTTGTCCTGCAGCTGAGCCTCTCCCAGGAGCCCTGGGCCATCAGAATCAGTGGCCTGCTTTGACTGGTACCGAAACACCACCCAGGGCTGCATCTGAGGAGGACACACCTGAAGGCAGACAGGACAAGCAGTAGAGCCCTGCTAAAGTAAATCCTTCCTCCATAGGGTCAGTCAATAGCCAATCCTCTCAATGAATCAGGCCACAGGTTCATCCTTCTCACTGATGTGCAAAGAGCAACCAAACCTCAACTATATCATGAGGACACACACAACCCATATAAGTGAACCACCTTGAGCATCTGGCTACTGGGTCCCACAGAACTCCTTCTACATAAAACTACTCTACTAAGACCAGGAGACTTGGGTACCTTACCTACCTAATACATAGAAACAAACACAGGGAGGCAGCCAAAACTGGGAGACAAAAACACATGTCCCATATGAAAGAACAGAATAAAGCTACAGAAAAAGAACTAAACAAAATGGAGACAAGCAATTTATCAGACACAGAGTTCAAAACACTGGTTATCAGGATGCTCAATGAACTTAGAGGAAGAGTAGATGAACTCAGGGAGAACTTTAACATAGAGATAGAAAACATAAAAATGGAGATGGAAAACGTAAAAGGGAGCCAGTCATAAATGAAAAATACAATATTTGAAAAAATACATTAGAGAAAATAAACAGACTAGATAAAGTGGAGGATTAAAATTGTGATTTAGATGATAGGGTAGTGGAGGACACCCAATAAGAATAGCAACAAGAAAAAAATCACAAAAAAATGAGGATAGTTTAAGACAGCACTGGGCATTAAGCATACCAACATTTGCATCATAGGGGTACCAGATGGCAAAGAGGGACAGCAAGGAATTGAAAACCTATTTCAAGAGATAATGATGGAAAACTTTTCTAAACTTGGTGAAGGAATTAGACATACAGCCCCGAAAGGTCAGAGTCCCAAACAAGATGAACTCAAAGAGGCCAATACCAAGACACATCATGACTCAAATGCCAAAGGTTAAAGACAAATAGAAAATCTTAAAAGCAGCAAGAAAAAGCAGTTAGTTACCTACAAGGGAGCTCCCATAAGACTGTCAACCAATTTCTCAACAGAAACTTTGCAGGCCAGATGGCTTGGCACAAAATATTCAAAGTGATGACAAGCAAGGACCTAAAACTAAGATTACTCTACCCAGCAATGTTATCATTTAGAATCGAAAGATTAATAAAGACCTTCCCAGACAAGGAAAAGCTAAAGGAGTTCATCCCCGCCAAGCCAGTATTACATGCAATGTTGAAAAGACTTCTTTAAAAAGAAAAAAAGTATAATAAATATAAAATAATAAAAATGGCAATAGCTACATATCCATCAACAGTTACTTCACATGAAAAAATAATTAAATGCTCCAATTAAAAGATCAGGTGGCTGAATGGATAAGGAAAAAATACCCTTACATATGTGGCCTACAAGAGATCAAGTGGCACACAGAGACTGAAGCAAAGGAATAGAAAAAGATATTTCATGAAAATGAAAAAAAAATGAGGTAACAATACATATGCCAGACAAAATAGACTTTAAAACAAAGGGTGTGACAAGAAATAGAGAAGGACTCAGTAATCCTACTTTTGGGTATTTATCCAAAGAAATACAAAATACTACTTTGAAGTGACATGTGTATCCATATGTTCACTGCTGCATTATATACTATGGCTAAGATATGAAGGCAACCTAAATGTCCATCAGTGAATGAATGGATAAAGAAGAGGTGGCACATATATACAATAGAACATTATTCAGCCATATAAACAAACAAACAAACAGGCAAACAAACAAATAACATTTTCACATTTGGAACAACATAAATAGACATAGAGGGTATTGTGTTGAGAAGACTAAGTCAGACCGAGAAATACAAATGCACTATAATTTCATTGACATCTGTACTCTAAAGAACAAAAATAAGTACATAAATAAAACCAGACTCATAGATACAGACAACATTTTGCGTGTTACCAGATGAAATGGAAGTTAGGGGTTGGTGAAAAATTGGGAAAGGACTAAGAAATACAAATTGGTAATTACAAATTAGCCATGGAAATGGCTAAGAAATATAGTCAATAATATTGTAATAATTATGTGTGGTGTCAGATAGGTACTAAATTTATCGGTGCGATTACTTCATAAGTTATGTAAATGTCTAATTACTATGTTGTACACCTGAAACTAATATAATTTTGTATGCCAACTATAATTGAAAAGTAAAAATATTAGTAAAAAACACATTTTGAGTAAATGTCTCCCCTCCTTTCCCCCATCCACTTACTGTGGATGAAGTGCAACTTTCTCTATCCTTAACATGAATAAATATATTTTCTTTATAATTGTACTGAAGATAAAGGGGAAAAAAAAGATGGATGCAAAAGGGGTTATAACTTTATCAATAAGTGTATTTTGCTATTCTGAAGGTTCATATATACACTGACCTAATGTCTTCAATGTGTCCTTCTCTGGACTTACTCCACTATCTAATATTACTTGATCCTCTGATTATTCTCAGCTTCTTCGTGATTAAGGTTATATACAATATCCAGAAGATTGGATATAACTTTTGACATTAAAAAATGCAGTGTCAGGAATCAGGGAAGAATTTACATAAAAAGTTCCTCTTGGAACCAGTGTAATATGTAGAGTATAGCCTTATGAGCTGGAGAGACTAGGGTTTGAGTCTATCGCTTAATAGGCAAGCAACTCACTTAGTACTTTTGAGCCTCATTCTGTGAGTAAAATGATAGTAATAGTTGCTTCACAGGTGTTGTTGTAAGAATAAAATGGAATGATATGTGTATTAAATGTAGAGTATAGTGTCTTGAATATCATAAGCACTTAATAGATTGTTGTTTACACATTGGGTGAGCTAACAGTAATTTTTCATGAAATATGCATTACCATTAATTTCAGCTTAGTTCATTGAACATTAAGTACCTAAACAGTGTCAGACCATGTGCTAAAACAAACAAACAAACAAAAACACCAGAAAACAAACAAAAACAAAAACAAACACAAAAATCCCTCTGGTAATACAAGATAAATAAAACCTAATTTCTGTCCTTAAAGATCTCACTGTCTATAATACTACTGATACATAACATGGAAGGAGATATGCAATGGCAGAGATACACTTATTTTATAGGAGTAGAGCAAAAATAGTGGTTTGAGGGAAGCAAAGGAAGACTTTGAGTGCATAGAAAATACCTGAATTGACTCTTAACTGTCTAAGCTCTGGGATGTGATAAAGTTAACCTAAAACTGTGGAATGCAGCCCAATGGATAAGCAAATTGTCTCTGAAATCAGATTCCCTGGATTCAGCTCCACCACTTACTAGCTGTATGACTCAAGACAAGTTACTGAACCTTTCTATCCCTCACTTACTCATAATAAAATGGAGATAACAATAGTATCAAGCTCATAGGATTGTGAAATTACAAGTGCTTAGAAAACAGTTTGATAAATAGTAAGCATCGTATAAGTGTTATCATAGCTGTTCCTATTAAAATATCATTAAATCAGAAATAACAACAAAAATCCATTCACTCACATTTACACATATCTGGGCTGACAGAAATAAAGGTGGTTTCAAATTGCCTACTATATTAACATGTAATTGTACCTAATTTACTAGTGATAGGTGATGTCAGCAATCAGGACGAAGTTGGCATATGGTTCCTGACTCTGAATAAAAATAATTTTAAGATGAGAAATACCAGTGTTTAAAGAAGGGAGCTTATAAAAAAATCTGTTCTTATATGCGTAGTCATAAAAACTAAACTCTACAATCTAAGCATATAATTCTAGGTAGACATGTACCTTTTTATCTAGTAGGCTTTCAAGCTGTCCTCAGTTTCTTTGCAATTATTCAGCAGTATTGCAACAAGAAAGTATTTTCTGCCACCTACTGAAGATGTGAATTGCCAATTCACTGCTTTTACCAGAATAATACATAAGGGTTCTATTTTTAAAATCTATTTGTAAATTGATTTATAAATTAAAATATATTTTTCATGGCTTACATCTTTGATAATCACTTTTTAAAATTCTTAGATATAATTTTTTTATTTCCTTTAAACCTTATCATTGATTTCATCATGATAATAAACATATCAAGTGACTTATATTGACATAAAAATAATGTTATTTTAAGCTGTTCTTTACTGAAGAAAGACTATAAAATGAAGCTTCTATCAAGGCTTTGTGAAATTAGATAATTACTACTTTATCAGAGACAATCTTTCCAAAGACCACCCAATAAAAAGAAATTGAATTTTATTCTGAACTTTCAGACTCAGAACAGGCTTTTTTTTTTTGATAATGTACAATGAGTCCATTGTCATATATATCTCCATTCAAATTCTATATATGCTATAATGTATCATGAAATACAGTATATAAAAAAGGTGATATGCAAGATGGCAGACTAGGTAAAGCAAGGCTTACCTCCTCTCAGGTTTATATTGAAATTACAACCAAATTACAAAATAATCAACATGGAGAATCACCTGAAGTCCAGCTGATTGTAACACGTACATCTGCTAATATAAAGGAGCCACATTGAAGCCAGTAGGAGGGGCAAAGTTACAAATCGTGCTGGACCCACACCGGCAGGTGGAGAATCACCAAAAGGAAGAACAAGGCTGCAGAGGTTCCTCTGCATGAGAGAGGGGTCCTAGCCTCATTTGGGGCTCCCCATCCCAGGGTCCCAGCCCAGGGAAGAAGAGTTCCCCAAAACTCTAACTATAAAACCAGAGGGGATTCTGGCTGTCTGGGTGAGATGGAAGGAGACTGAAATCCTAGACACCTCTTAAAGGGCTCACACACAGGCTCTCTGACCTGCAGACACTCACTGGTGGCACTGGTGGTAAGTCAGAAGTTCATACAAGATTCATATGGGAAAGACTGCATTATCTGGTGCTAGAACAAGGACTGGACAGGCAGATTCCACTGTGTGTTAGTCAGGGCCCCTAAGGGGAAATCTACAGACCTCACCAGCCCAACTGTGTAGACCTTCTAACGGGGTCAATTCTGAAAACTGGCCAGAGATTGGCCAGCCCCACCTAACGTGCAGATTGCTCAGGGCTTCTGCTGCTGGAGGTTGCCATTCCCTGCACCGTTTCAAAGCCAAACACAAACAGCTGGCAGTCAGCACTGTGAGTACGCATTTCAGAGATAGTTTCAGCAGATCACTGCTGCCAACACAAACCTGGGTGGATCTCGCAGGTCTGTGAGCCAGTCCCAAACAGTAGCCGGTCTTTGCTGTGATTGGCGACTTTTGTGGGAACTTGCAAATGGTTACTGAAGTTGCAATAAGACTGAGGCTGTATTGACTTATATCCATTGTCTCCATGAGTCCCCACACCACCCAACCCACAGTTACCCCTGGCAACCCATTGACTGTCAATCTCTCTGTCCTGTCCCTCCCCCAGGTCTCACATTCTACACAGGCTAGTACAGTGTGGGCATTGCAGGGAAATCAGTTGCAGGCAGTCGTCTACTGCCTGCAAGAGCTGCAAAATCACATGTGGGGATTACAGGGGTCTGTGGGACCACCTAAGATGGCATCTGGTCTCACTGTGATCTGTGACTACAGCAGGAATGCATAGGCACAGATGTGTAGAAAAGCTGAGGCTGTATTGGCCTGATAGCCCTTGTCTTCCTGAGATCCCATTTCATCCCAGCCACAAAGTGCCTGAGGCCCATTGACAGGTTGCCTCCCCACCCTGCCCTTCTCCGGGTTGTGCATTCTGCTCAATCAACAGACCTGTCAGCAAAGTGAGCAAAGTTCAGGGAATACAGTGATTGGAAGATCACTGCTGCAAGCACAAAATACAATATCACTTGGGAAGATCTTGGGGGTTTTGTGGGTCCATCAAAGAGGGCAGTATGTCTTGCAGTGAATGTACTTTGTTGGGATCCTGCAATCCAAGAGCTGGCAGCAAATTTGGTGCTATATAGGCCTGATGACCCTGTACCTCACTGAAATGACACCCCACTTAACCTACAAATTACCTGTGGCAAGCCTGCTCCCAGGCAGCCCAGTCCCATCCTGTGCTTTCCTTGGGTCATGAATTCAACAGCAAACAACAGCACTCAGTTTGTGCAGCCATGCAAAGCCCATTCATCTGGGAGAAACTTTCTGTTGCGGGCCACACACTCACACCCACGAGCTCAGTAATTCTTAAACAGAACTTGGTAGTTTGCCGGCCCAAGGTGGGCAGCAGCTGAACTTACTACAATTGGAAATGTGTACAGGGAGCCACAATGACATCGCTGGCATGTAAATTGACACTGCAGTGGCAGAGGGAAATTTGCTCAGTAGATCCTGGTGACTCCTGGGTCCTTCACCACACAATACACATATTACCCAGAGACTCTTCCACTTCCAGAGATGGACAGAAAACTAACAGGCACTGCTGGGCCTTGAGAGCACTGGTCCTCCTCTTAAACTACCCTAAGCCAGGTAATGGAGATGGCTGGACTGCCACCTACAGTGTTTGTCTCTTCCACATACTATCCAGCATACCTTCCACATACCTTCCACATCCAGCATAGGCGGCAACCATCTGAAGATTGCTTTGTAGTTCCCACCAGATAGCCCTGAGCAATCAAAGACAACAGCTGACCTTGGCCTACTGGTGACACCTTACCAGGGATCACAAAACCAGTGTACCTTGAGACTGGCACTAGACTACAATGGAGCAACTCCTGACCAGTCCAATAAGTGGTACACACAAAGGGTGGTCTCAAAAAAGTACACAAGCCTGCTAGGGCGAATCCCACTCATTGGGTTCAGCCCCACATAGCAACTCATACCCTGTGGTTTCTGCCAATTCCCAGTTAGTCAGCCTGAATGTTAATCCATCCACTGATGTACTAACACCAATAAAGCCTTAGCTACAACATAAGATTACACACAACCCACACAAAGGTCATTTCCAGAGTCCTGGCACAGGTGATCTGGGAGAGTACTCCACAGGGCCACACAGGGCACCTCCTACATATACCATCTGGCCAAGAATAAGAGTTGAAACAAATATTCCTAAATAGAAATGAACACAGGCTAATAAAATTAGAAAACAAAGAAACATGCCATAAATGAAACAATAGAAGACAACTCCAAAAATAAACTAAATGACGTGGAGGTAAGCAACCTACTAGAGACGAGTTCAAAATAGTTATAAGGATTCTCGATGAACTTTGAGGAGAATTGATAAGCTCAATAAGAACCTCAACATAGAGATAGTAGCATTAAAAAAGGACATAGAAACCATAAAAAAGAACCAGACAGAAATAAAGAATACTATAACCAAAATGAAGAATACCCTAGAAATATTCAACAGTAGATTGGATGAAGCAGAAGATCAAATCAGTGAACTGGAAAGCAAGTAGCAGAAAATATCTAATAAAAACAAGAAAAAGAAGAATTAAAAAAATTAAGAGGTTTTAAGAACCTTCTGGGAAAGCACAAAGCATAACCATATCTGCATCATAGAAGTATCTGAAGGAGAAGAGAGAACAAGGGATTGAGAATCTACTTGATGAAGTAATGACAGAAAACTTCCCTAACCTGGCAAAGGAAGACATATAAATTCAAGAAGCACAAAGAGCCCCAAAGAAGAGGAATTCAAACAGACCCACACAAAGACACTTCATAATTAAATTCCAAAGTTCAAAGACAAAGAGAGAATCTTTAAAGCAACAAGAACAACAAAAAAGCAGCTAGTTACATAGAAGAGTACCA
The DNA here is from genome assembly GCA_003508835.1 of Eonycteris spelaea. NCBI lineage: Eukaryota > Metazoa > Chordata > Mammalia > Chiroptera > Pteropodidae > Eonycteris > Eonycteris spelaea. Next base: position 50,590 of record PUFA01000703.1, on the reverse strand, counting down.
CCATAAGAATGTCTGTTGATTTTTCAATAGAAACTTTTCTGGCCAGAAGGGACTTGCAAGAAATACTGAAAGTTGTGAAAAACGAGAAACTATAACATAAATACCCTATCCTGCAAGGCTTTTAATTAAAATAAAAGGTTAAAAAAAGAGCTTCCCAGACAGGGAAATGCTTAAAGAATTCACCAGCAACAAGCTAGTATTACAAGAAATGTTAAAGGGACTATTGTAAAAAAAGGGGGAGGGAAGACAAAACAAATAAATATAAATAATAAAATGGCAGTAACTATTTACCTATCAATAATCACTTTAAATGTAAATGGATTAAATGATCCATTCAAAAGACATAAAGTAGCTGAATGGATAAGAATATAAGACCCATGCATATGTTGTCTACAAGAGACCCCTTCAGATCAAATGACACTCACAGACTGAAAGTAAAGAGATGGAAAAAATATTTTATGTAAACGGAAATGAAGAAAAAAAAGATGGAGTAGTGATACTTATATGAGATACTTATATTAAAACAAAGCTATAATTAAGAGACAAAAAGAACATTAGATAATGAAATAGGGATCAATAAATTAAGAGGACATAACCCTAGTAAACATACATGCACTCGACATAAGAGTACCTACATACATAAAGCAATTTTTGACTGACATAAAAAGAGAGATCAACAATAATATCCTCATAGTAGGTGACATTTACACTCCATTGACACCAATGGACAGATCTTCTAGACAACAAAATCAACAAGGAAACAATGGCCTAAAAGTCACATTAGAGCAGATGACTTTAATAGACATTTTCAGAGCATTTTACTCCAAAGTAGCAACATTATATTCTTCATAAGTGCACATGGAACATTTTCCAGGATAGACCACATGTTAGGAGACAAAACAAGTCTCAATAAATTAAGAAGATTGAAATCATATCAGCTGTCTTCTCTGATCATCTTACAGACAAATTAAAATGAAAATGCAACAACTCAAAATCTGTGAGACACAGTAAAAAGCAGTCCTAAGAGGGACATTCATAGCAATACCTCAAGAACCAAGAAAAGCTCACAAAAACAATTTAACCTTACACTTTAAAGAACTAGAAAAAAGAACAGCAAACAGGAGTCTAAAGTGAGTGGAAGAAGGAATTAATAAAGATCAGAATGGAAATAGACAAAACAGAGTCTAGAAAAGCAATACAAAAAATTAGTGGAACCAAGAGCAAGTTCTTTGAAAGGGTTAACAAAATTAACAAACCCTTAAACAGACTCATCAAGGAAAAAAAGAGAGAACTCAAATAATAAAGTCAGAAATGAAAAAGGAGAAGTAACTACAGACACCACAGAGATACAAAGGATCATGAGAAAATACTATGAACAACTATATGCCAACAAATCAGACAATCTGGAAGAAATGTATATATTCCTAAAAACATACAATCTCCAAGACTGAATCAAGAAGAAACAGAAAATTTGAACTGACTGATTACCATCAGAAAAATCAAATCAGCAATCAAAAACCTCCCACAAAACAAAAGTCCTGGACCAGATTCTTCATAGGCAAGTTTTACCAGACATTAAAAAAAATGAAGCCTATTTCTCTTCAAACTGGTTCATAAATGTTCAAGAAGAGGGAAGGCTTCCCAACTCCTTTTATGCGGCCACATCACCTTAATTCCAAAACCAGACAACAACATTACAAAAGGAAGAATATAGGCCAATATCTCTTGGTACATTGATGCAAAAATTTTCAAGAAAATATTAGCAAAATGAATTCAGTGATACTTTAAATAAGTCCTATATCATGCTCAACTTGCATTTATTCATAGGATGCAAATTTGGTACAATATCTGCAAATCAATTAATGTTATACACCACATTAACAAATCAAAGATAAAAAAACCATAAGATTATATCAGTATATGCATAAAACTCAATTCAATAAAATTGATCATCATTTATAATAAAAAAATTCTTAGCAAAGTGGGAAATAGAAAGGAACTTCAACATAATAGAGGCCATAATGATAAACCTAGAGCTAACATCATACTCAATGAGGAAAGGCTAAAAGCATTTTCTTAAGATCACAAAATAAGACAAGGATGACCACTTTCACCACTCCTCTTCAACATTATATTGGAAGTCTTAGCCATTGCTAAGAAAATAAGAAAGAGAAATAAAAGGTGTCCAAATTGGAAAGGTAAGAAGTAAAGCTTCATTATTTTGCAAATGATGTATACTAAACATGAGAATGTTACAGATTCACCAAAAAACCTGTTAGAACTGATCAATGAATTCAGTAAAGTAGCAGGTTACAAAATAACATATAGAAGTCAGTGACATTTTTTACACACCATGAAAACTTATGGAAAGAGAAAAAAAATCCATTTATAATTTCATCAAAACAATAAAATATTGGAATTCAAATTAACAAGGAGATAAAAGATCCATCTTCAGAAAATTATGTCATTGAAAAAGAAATTGAGGAAGATACAAAAAATGGAAAGCATATACCTTGCTCATGGGTAGGAAGAATCAACATTAAAATGGCCATACTACTCCAATATCCATAGTTTCATGCAGTCCTTATCAAAATACCAACGGAATTTTTCAGAGAACTAGAGCAATAATCCTAAAATTTATATGGAACTGTAAAGAACCTAATAAGTCATGGCAATATTGAGAAAAAAAACCACAAAGTTGAGGTATCAACATTACCTGATATCAAACAATACTCCAAAGGCTACTGTAATCAAAACAGCATGGTACTGACATAAAAAACAGATACATTGATCAATGGAACATAATAGAGAGGCCCAGAAATAAGTCAACACTATATTCACTTAATATATGATGAAGGAGGTAAGAATATACAATGGGATAAAGACAGTCTCTTCAAAATAATGGTGCTGGGAAAATTGGACAGACACATGCAAAGAAAAAAGAGAAGAACTGGAACACCTTCTTACACCGTTATACAAGAATAGACTTGAAATAGATTAAATGCTTAAATGTAAGACCCCAAACCATAAAATTCTAGAAGAAAATATAGGCAGTATTGTTCTATTATACTAGGAATTTATTTTCAGAAATATCTTTAGGCCAAAGGAAAAAAGAGAATAAATAAACAAATGGGACTACATCAAACTAAAAAGTTTTTGTGGCAGCAAAGGAAATTCATCAACAAAGTGAAAAGATGTCAAACTGAATGGGAGAAGATATTTGCTTATTATGCATCAGTTTAAGAGGTTAATATCCAAAAAAGTATCAAAAACTCATATCATTCATCAACAAAACAAACAATCCAATTAATATGGGTAGAAGACCTAAACATATATTTCTCCAAAGGAAATACAAATGGCAATAAACATGAAAATATGCTGAAGGTCACTAACCTTCAGTGAAATGCAAATTAAAACCACAATGAAAATATCATCTCACACCTGTCAGGTGGCTATCATCAATAAATCAAAGAACACAAGTATTGGCGAGGATGTGAGAGGAAAAGGACCCTCCTATGCTGTTGGTGGGATTTCCAATTGGTTAGGCTCCATGGAAAACAGTTGGAAGTTTCTCAAAAATAAAATGATATACATTTTTGATCCAGCAATTGCACTTCTCAATTTTATCCAAAGAAAACCAAAGTAATAATTCATAAGGATCCGTGCATCCCAATATCATGGTAGCACAATTTACAATAGTCAAGATATAGAAGCAATCTAAATATCCATCAACAGACAACTGAATAAAGAAATTATGGTTCATATATACATGGAGTACTATTCAGCCATTAAAAAAGTGAAATCCTACCATTCACAACAACATGCATGGACCTAAAGTTATTATATTGAATGAAATAAGTCAGACAGAGAAAGAAAATACCATATGATTTCATTTATATGTGGAATCTAAAGAACAAATAGAAACAAACTAATCAAAAACAGACTCACAAATATTGAATAGGTCTGTCAGCAAACATACAAAACACAGATTTAGACTGCTTTTATTTTTAGAAACTATAAAATAATTAAATGTAAATTTCAAGTTTTTAGACATACATATATATGAGTATAATTCATGCATCTTCTGTTGGCTTAGAGATAAGTTCCTTCAATGACAATAAACCAACTTTCAATTATTATTTACATGGGGCTTTCAGACTATCCTCTTCATTCTAATAGCCAGATATATAAAGCCCAAGTGACAGTAAATGAATGGTTTAACTTTTTCTTTAGTTATTAAAAATATTTGTTTTGGAATAAAATACATGGACCATTTGATAAATTAATGCTACTATAAATTAGGGCCTGATTTATAATAGCAGAACTTCCATGGAATAACTGCAGTATATTCTTTTTTAATGTAAATCAAGAAATGGGTAATAACTTAGGTTATAACTTAGGTAAATAACTTAGGAAATAATGGTTTAATAAGTAAAAACAAATAGGATATAGTAGATACATTTAAGCATAAGAATGTTACACATAACGTCATCTATCATCGGGAGAATCAGTGTGAATCAGGTTGTACCTTATGGAATTAATATAAACCAGAGATGAGATATTCTAACTTTACTCCTGACCCAAAGCAAAGTTGGCAGATTACTGATGCACCATGGAAGAAAACACAGTTAAGAATATTTAAAACATAAGCTCGGAATGTGTGTAAAGACACTGAATAGCCAGATGAACATCTTTTTCATTAATCCCCTTTTCCTCCTCAATAACAGCTTTTATATACTTCAATATGTCCAGAAATTAACTAAGAATTTCCTTTACAAATCTATTTCTGCTCCATATGTCAAGGAATCATACGTTCATCCTTTACTTCCCAAAGAGTTGCTTAAGTTAGAGACTTGAAGAGTCATTTTGGAAGTTATACATCTTTTTTTACCCTCACTTTCAGTAGCATTAGAAACCTATTCATTCCTTCGTCCTAATAAATAATAGGTGTCTATTGACCTATCTCTCTGATCACTTCACTGATTTTTCTTTTTTGTAGACATATTCTTATACAAATTTTGGCATTATTCAGTATTATTTTCAGATCTTTCACTTTCTGGTTCTATACTCCTTCTGACCATATCAACTCTCATGAGTTCAAATAACATATGCTAGAAAGACTGGTCATCGATGGCATAGAAGGTACATGTTGTACACTCCTCCTCTTGTGACTACACCAAAATTACAAGGAAACTACAAAGCAACTCAGTGAGAGTCACCCAAAGCCTGGCTGAATAGTAAGTCCTACAACAGGGACATACATAAGCGGTCACTTGAGGCTGAGAAACAGCAAACCCAAAATTTTATGTGGTGGTTGAGAATCGAGAGGGTTATCTTGACTGTAGAGTCCCTCCCCACCTGAGGAGCAAGGTGGTCCCAACTCCACACTGGACTCCCATGGTTTCCAATGCCAGTAAGAAAAGTCCCTATAACCTCTGGCGTGAAAACCAGTAGAGATTATGGGTGAGTGAGATGGGCTACGGGAGTTGCAGACTTTTCTCTTAAAGGGCCTATACATGAACTAACTAGCGACAGATTCACTTACTCTGAGTCCAGCACTGGGACCAATTGCTTGAGGAGTGCCAGAGATATTTGGGGGACACTGAGTTGTCTGGCTTCAGGGGGAGGGTTGTAGGGGTGGCTTTCTTCTGGACAGATGTACTGGTGGTGATCCATTTTTTCTTGGTTGAGCCATCATTCCCACTTCCCAATGTGTAGATGCAGGTGACCACCATATTTGAGTTTCCATCAAACTGGATAATACAGGTCACTTTGCCCAGGTGACTCATTAGACTCTGCCTTTCCCAACTTGTGGGCACACCCAAGCTCCTCCAGTGGTTTATTAAAACAAACATAGGAAGGCAGTAAAAATGGGAGACAAAGAACCATGAAAGAACATAACAAAGTTATGGAAAAGAAACTAAAACAAATTGAAGACAAGCAACTACAGATGCAGAGTTCAAAACACTGGTTATCAGGATGCTAAATTAACTTAGGGGAAGAGTGCCACATCCAGCAAGTGGTAAATTCTGCCAAGTCCAGCATGAACCCTGGAAAATAAACCTGAGTAGGAATGTGTGGGATATTGAGAAAAGAAAGAAGACAGAAAGTGGGATCGGGAGGTTCACTGTTACTGATGGTGGACAATGATCCAGTTTTATTTTTGCAAGCTGCTCCTATACAGAACATACTAGTTGGCTAAGCAGTTTTCCTTAGTCATAAAACAACTGTTTCTCTCTACTTTCCCCAAGCCGTATCTTCTCATGGCCTTCAGCTTGTTTGCCTGTCTGCAGCTATGTTTATTATACTTGTTCTCAGAAGAGTTTGCTGAGGCGAGTAAACCATGGTTGCTCTTGCAAGATGCAAGGACCTTGTCAGCTTACAAGCCCACTCTTCACAGAAACTGAAGATGAACTAAGGGCAAACATTAACAAAGAAATAGAAAACATAAAATTAATGGAGGTGGAAAAACATAAAAGAAAATTAGAAGAATATACAATATCTGAGGTAAAGAGTATACTAGAGGAAATTGACAGATTGGATGAAGTGGACATCTAGTTAGTGATTTAGAGGATGGAGTAGGGGAGAACATCCAATCAGAAAACAACATGAACAAGAAAAAAAAATAATCCACAATAAAGAGGATGCTTTAAGGGGCCTCTGGGACAATAAGTGCAACAATATTTGCAATCATAGGAATACCAGAAGGAGAAGAGAGAAAGCAAGGAATTGAAAACCTACTTCAAGAAATAATGACTGAACATTTCCCTATCCTGGTGAGGGAAGTAAACATACAACCCCAGAAGCTCAAAGCATCCCAAACAAGATGAACTCAAAGAGGCCCACACCAAGACACATCTTAATTCAAATGTCAAAGGTGAATGACTAAAAGAATCCTAGAAGTAGCAAGAGAAAAGCAGTTATCTACAAGAGAGCTCTCACAAGACTGTCAGTTTCTCAAAAGAAAATTTGTAAGCCAGAAGGGCTTGACACCAAAATGTTTTAAAGTGATTAAAGCAAGGAACTACAACCAAGATTGCTCTACTCAGCAATGTTATCATTTAGAACCAAGGACAGATAAAAGCTTCCCAGACAAGAAAAAGGAAAAAAAATGACATCAACATAAAGCCAGGATACAGAAAATATTGGAGGACATCTTTAAGGAGAAAAAAAATGCATCAAAATATTATATATAAAATGGCAAAACTACTTATCTGCCGATAAGTACTTCAAATGAAAAAAAAAAATTAACAAACCAATCAAAAGATAGGGTGTGAATGGATAAGAAAAGAAGAGTTATACTGATGTCTGATCACTATGTTGTACACCTGCTAAACTAATAAAATATCATATGCCAATTATAATTGAAAAATTAAAATATATATTTAAAAAGAATAGAAAAATTATGAAGATATGATATATGAATGAAGAATTATTCTTATTGAGATATAGTCAACATGCAATAAAGTGTATTGATATTAACTGTTTAGTTTTGATGTTTTGACAATTGTGTACACTTGAGCAACAACTGTTCAAATGAAATATCAAATATTTCCATTTCCCTGCTCCACAGGTTCTTTGCTCTTCCCCCAGGCAACTCTTCATGCAGTTAATTTCAAATTTTCCCCATCTCTATTCCTATCTCTATGTTCTCCAGAACCAGTACATGAATTTTCTAAGCACAAAACTGTTTTTAATTTTCTGTATATATACTTTTATCTGTCTGGTTTCTTTTGCTTAACATATGTTTTTTTAAATTTATATTCTAATGACCCCAGAATCTATATATCCAGCTCAAATCTGTCCTCATTCTATACACGCTCATTTACTGCCGTACTTGGTCTATCCACCTGGATGTCTCACAGGAACATCAAACCCACAGCAAGAACTGAACTTAACTCTGCTTTCCAAATCTCTTCTGGTTTTCATAGTTTCAGTAAATGACAAAACTACCTACTTAGCCATTTGAGACAGAACTGGGGATAATCCTAAATAAAATTCTTAACATCTTATAAGTAAAAAGCAACATACTATGAGATGGTAATAGTATTTTTCCTACAAAAGAGTTAAATGTAATGATATTTTTCTTCTTAAATTTACATTAAATATATAACAAGCAATATAATAAGCATTTTTAAAAACAGAATACTTGTGTTATTGATAATCTACCTCTCTACCTAAGAAGGAATGCTGAATGTAATGATAGTCATTCTACACAAGAATGCATAGGTAACCTTTTTGCTAATTTTCATATTATTGATTTATATCTTTGATGTAAGTTTACCTATGCTATGTATTTATATCTAATCATTCAACATATATTTGTGCTATAGTTTAATATTTATTATATTATAAACTTTTTTCATTAAATTGTTTCCATATAGATTAGAAAACTATTTTCATGTAGATTATAGCTGAATCAAACAAGTGAAAAGCTGGAATACTAAAAATTAGACATTTTTATTTAAAAATGTCAGCAGATAAGTATTACAAGATACAATGATTTATGATTTTTTAGGCAGATTAATTTAAGAATAATTGGATACTATGGAACATGAGTCAGGATTTTCTTTGGTCACAAAGTTCAAGTAATAAATGGGATTTTTATGTGTTCTACAAGGAAAACAAAATATGAGTGTACTTGATGTACTCATATAAGAATAGGACTCAAAAATTCATAATTTATTTCTAATAAAAACAGTTGTGGATAGTAATAAAAATCCTGCTCCCATGCTTCAAATTATTACTTTAATGTCATGTTTTATAATAAAATACAGAGTATTATAAATATTATGCCAATATTTTAAGTATAACAATAATATCTAACATATTCTGCTTTAAAAGAATTATGAATTATATTTTCATCATTTCATGCAACAAACTTTTCTGAGATTTCTTGTTATTTCTTTTAAGCTAAGCATGTATTTGTTCAGCATTGCTTTGGAATTCTGTCAATGCATTATTATTTAAGAAGTGTTCTTTTTTAAATTAAATTAGGGAAATGATGTTCTAGAATGATTTTTTTTTCAAAAATGCAATTACTTTCATACTCTGATAAAAATTCTTCAGTTGCTCCCAAAACCCTATGGTAAATTTCAAAATACCTTCTGATTGACTACACTCAAGCCTCATTTCTTCCCTTTTGTTGCCCCCAATAGAGCCATCCAAAATTAACAGTTTTGTAAAAATCTCATGCATTTAATTTTTAAAATTTATAATTCAGTAGTTTCTTTTTTTTTAAATGTACAATACACTGGTTTACAATATTGACAAGTTGGGCAACTATCACTACTATGTATTTCCAGAATATTTCATCATGACAGAAAGAAATCCCGTACTTTCATTAAACATTCCCAATTGTCTCCTCTCTCTAGTCCCTGGGAGACACTACCTTATGACTTGTAATCAGAAAAAAAAACTTGCAAGAAAAAAAATACATTTATAATGAATTATTGTTCATTGTTTGTTTTACTTTTTTCCGATATATATTTTTAAAATTTCAATTACAATTGGCATGCAACGTGTTAGTCTCACATGTACAATATGATTAGACATTTATATATTTTACAAAGTGAACACACCTGAGAAATCCAGCAAGCATCTGACACCATATAGTATCACAATATTATAGACTACATTTCTTATATTATATCTACATAACTATTTTCTAACTACCAATATGAACTTCTAATCCCTTCCCCTTTTTCACCCACTCCCTTAATCCCCTTCCCATCTGGTAACCACCAAATTGTTCTCTGTCTATGATTTTGTTTCTGTTCTGTTTGTATATTTTGTTTTCTCTAAATTCCACATGTAAGTAGAAATCATAGGGCATGTTTCTTTCTCTATATGATCACTCCACTAAGTATAATACTCTCTAGGTCCATCCATGTGCTGCATATGACAAGATTTCATTAATTTTTATGTCCGAATTATATTCTATTATATATCTGTATCCAATAATCTATCGATGAGCACTGAGCTTGATTCCATAGCTTGGGTATTGTAAATAGCACTGTCATGAATATAGGGGTGCATATATATTTTCAAATTAGTGTTTGATTTATTTTCATAAACAAATGGGAGTGCGATTGCATGGTCATACGGTAGTTTTATTTTAATTATTTGAGAAACATCTATACTGCTTCCATAGTAGTTGTACCAATTTGCAATTACAACAGTGCACCAGTGTTCCCTTTTCTCCATATCTGCCCCCAAACTTCTTGTTCTGTAAGGTGTAAGATTATATCTACTAGTTTTAATCTTCACATCTCTCTTGATTAGTAATATTAAGCATCTTTTCATATATTTATTAATCATTTAGGTTTCCTCTTTAAAGCCATATCTATTCAGGTATTTTGCCCATTTTGGGGAGAGTATTGAGTTGTATGAGATTTGTTTATTATATTTATATATATTTGTTTATATAAATTTATATATAAATTGTATATAGGGCTTTTATTATATATATATATAAATTTTGGACATTAACCCCTTATCAGAGGTCTCACAGGCAAATATCTTCTCCCATTCTGTAGGTTGCCTTTTTGTTTTGTTAATGGTTTTCTTTGCTGAGCAAGATATTTTAGTTTAATGTAGCCCAGTTTGTTTATGTTTATTTTCTTTCCTTGACTGAGGAGATATATCAGAAAAAAAAGTATTACTAAGAGGAATGTCAGAGAATTTACTGCCTGTGATTTCTTCTATGATTTGTTCTAGAAATTCTATGATTTCAGGTATAACATTTAAGTCTTTAATCCATTTTGAGTTTGTGTTTTAATAGTGCAAGAAGGTTGTCCAATTTCATTTCTTTGCATGTATCTGTCCAGTTTGACCAACACCATTTATTGAATAGACCATATTTACCCTATTGTATATTCTTGCTTCTTTGTCATAGATTAAATGATCATGTAGGCATGGATTTATTTCTGGGCTCTCTATTCTATTCCATTGATCTATGTGTCCGTTTTTTATGCCAATATCATATTGTTTTTATCACTATAGCCTTGTAGTATAGTTTTTTTTAATCAGGTAGTGTGATACCTCCAACTTATTTCTTCTTCTTCTCAAAATCACCATGGCCAATGCAGTCTTTAATAGTTTTATACAATTTTATATAGTTTTATAAAATTTTAAGATTATCTGTTTTTATCTGAAAAATGCCATTGGTATTTTGATGTGTATTGCACTGAATCTATAGATTACTTTTTTGTAATATGGACATTTTAATATGTTAATTCTTCCTATCATTGAGCACAATATATGTCTCTATTTATTTGTATCTTCTTCAATTTAAAAACAATGAGATAATTTTCTGAGTACAGATCTTTCACCTTCTTGGTTAAACTGATTCCTAGGTATTTTCTTTTCTTTTCTTTTTGATGCAATTGTAAATAGGATTTTCTTAATTCCCCCTATCTGATAGTTTTCTTATTGGTGTATTGGAAATGTAACTAATTTCCAAATATTAATTTTCTATCCTGCCTCTTTACTGAATTCAATGATCAGTTATAACTTTTTGGTGAATCTTTATAGTTTTCTATGTATAGATACATGTCATCTTCAAATAATGACAATTTTACTTCTTCCTTTCCAATTTGGATGTCTTTTTATTTCTTTCTCTTATCTGATGCTGTGGCTTAGTTCCAATACTATGTTGAATAAAAGTGGTGAAAGTGGACATCTTTGTCTTGTTCCTGATTTTAAGGAATATGTTTTCAGCTTTTCACTGTTGAGTATGATGTTAGCTTTGGGTTTGTTATATATGGCTTTTATTATGTTGAGGTATACTCCCCCTATTCCCACTTTTCTGAGTTTTTTTTTTAACATAAATAGATGCTGGATTTTTTCAAATGCTTTTTCTGCATCTGTTGATATGACCATATGATTTTTATCTTCCAAGTTGTTAATGTAGTATGTTACATTAATTGATTTGCAGATTTTGAACCATCCTCATCTCCTAGGAATAAATCCAACTTTGTCATGATGTATGATCTTTTCAATGTATTGCTAAATTTGGTTTGCTAATATTTATTGAGGTTTTTTCATCTATGTTCATCAGTGATGTCGGCCTATAATTTTCTTCTTTTGAAATGTCTTTGTCTGGTTTTGGAATGGGGGAAATGGTGACTTTGTAAAATGAGTTTGATAGCTTTCCATTCTCTTAAACTTTTTTTGAAACAGTTTGAGACAAATAGGCATTAGTTCTTCTTTGAAAGTTTGGTAAAATTCATCGGCGAACCTATCTGCTTTAAGGGTTTTGTTTACTGGGAATATTCTGATTACTGAAATGATTTCGTTGGTAGTAATTGTTCTGTTCAGATTTCCTGTTTCTTCTTGACTCAGTCTTGTAAGATTGTATGTTTCTAAGAACGTCTCCTTTTTCTTTTTTTTCCAGATGATCAGATTTGTTGGCATACCATTGCTGGTAGTATTTTTTGTGTGTGTGATTATTTATATTTCTGTGGAGCCAGTAGTCACTTTTCTTACTTTAGATTTTATTTATTTGGGTTCTCTCTCTCTCTCTCTCTCTCTTCTCTCTCTCTCCTCTCTCTTCTCTCTCTCTCTCTGTCTCTTGATGAGTCTCGTTAAATTGATTGAGTTTTTCTTTTCAAAGAATGAGCTCTTGGTTTGGTTAATGTTTTTATTATTTTTTTTAGACTCTATTTTGTTTATCTTTAGTATTTTTTTTAAAAATTATTTCATTCCTCCTACTCATGTTCAGCTTTGCTGATATTTTCTATTTCTTTCAGTTTAAAGTTAGATTGTTTATTTGAGATTTTTCTTCTTTCTTGAGGTAGGCATGTATTGCTATAAATTTCCCTCTTACCACTGCTTCCACTGTGTCTCAGAAATTTGCAGTCATGGTGTTTTCATTTTCATTTGTCTCAAGATATCTTTTGATGTGTTTCTTGCTCTCCTAGTTAACCCATTTATTATCTAGTAGCATGTTATTTTGGTTTTATAATTTCCAGGTTTTATCTTGTAATTGACTTCTGGTTTCATACCATTACGGTCAGAGAAGATACTTGATAAGATTTCAACATTCTCAAATTTATTGAGAATTGTTCTATGGCCTAATATGTGGTCAATCTTGGAAAATGTTTCATGTGAACTAGAGAAGAACGCATATTTTGCTGCTTTGGGGTAAAGTGCTCTAGAAATATCAATTTACTCCATCTAGTCTTATGTGTAATTCAAGACTGCTTTTTTCCTTTTTGATTTTGTCTGGAAGATCTCTCTATTGCTATCAGCGGAATGTTAAAGTCTCCTACTATGAGTATATTACTGTTGATTTCTTCCTTTATGTTGGTCAATATTTGCTTTATATATTTAGGCCCTCCTATTTGGATGCTTAAATGTTTACTGAGGTTACATTCTTTTGTAACTTTAGTTATGTAATGTCTCTTCTAATAGCCTTTGTTTTAAAGTCTATATTGTGTGATATAAGTATTGCTACCTCAGCAATTTTTAAATTTCCATTTTCATGAAATATCTTTTTCCATGGCTTTACTTTCAATTCTATGTGACTTTCAATCTGAAGTGGGTGTCATATAGGTGTTTTGCTTTCTTATCCATTAGGCTATCCTGTGCATTTTCATTGGAACATTTAATCCACTTATATTCAATGTGAATACTGATAGGTATATAGTTTTTTTTTTTCTATTTTATTATTCACATTTATATATTTTTTCTTCCCTTCTTCTTAAAGAAGTCATTTCAGCATTTGTTGTAATAATGGCTTGGTGGTGGTGTGTTTCTTTAGCTTTTTCATGTCTGGGAAGGTCTTTATCTCACCATCAAATTTAGTTGATAGCTTTGCTAGGTAGAATAATCTTGGTCATAGGTCATAGCTTTTCATCACTTTGAATATTTTGTGCCCATCCTTTCTGACTCGCGACATTTCTGTTGAGAAATCATCTGACACACCTAAGGGAATATCCTTGTAAGTAACTAGCTGCCTTTGTCTTGCTGCTTTTAATTTTCTCTATTTATCATTACCCTTTGGCATTTTAATTATGATGTGTCCTGATGTGAATCTCATTGGGTTCATCTTGTTTGGGACTCTCTATAATTTCTTGAATTATATGTCTATTTCTTTCACCAGGTTTTGGAAGGTTTTCACCATTATTTCTTTTATAGGTTCTCAATCTCTTACATCATCTCTTCTCTTTCTGGAACTCTTATGACGCAAATATTGTTTTACTTTATGCTGTCTCAGAGGATTCTAACCTATCCTCATCTTTAAAAGTCTTATTTATTTATTTATTTATTCATTCATTCATTCATTCATTCACTTATTCATTATTTGTTTGTTTGCTTGTTTGTTTTATTTTTGCTGTTCCAATTGGGTGTTTTCTGCTACCTTGTCTTCCAAATCACTGATTTGATCCTCTGCTCCATCTAATCTACAATTGAATTATTATATTGTAGCCTTCAATTCTGACTGGTTCTTATTTATGGTTTCTATGTCTCATTTTAATATATATATTTTATGGTTCTATGTCTCATGCTTAATATATATATTGGTCTCAGTGAAAACATATTATATATGGTCTCAGTGAAAACATATTATATATGGTCTCAGTGAAAACATATTATATATATATATGGTCTCAGTGAAAACATAATATATATAAAATAAATAATAAAATATAAAATATATATATAATATATATATATATATGTTTTCACTGAGACCATCTATTCTCCCCCTAAGTTCATTGAGCATCCTTATAACCAGTGTTTGATCTCCGTGTCTGGTGGGTTGCTTGCCTACATTTTATTTTATTTTTTTTCTGAAGTTTACTTCTATTCTTTCATTTAGGACATGATTATTTGTTCCCTAATTTTAGCTTCTTCTCTTTGTCTGTTATTATGTATTAGGTAGATCTGTTATGTTTCCCAGTTTTAGTCAGGTGGCCTTATGTAACAGGTATCCTGTTTGGCCCACTGGTACTGTCCCTCTGATCACCTGTGACAGTTTCTTTGGGAGCAACTCTTGTGTGGTTTGTGTGTGCCCTTTTGTTGTAATTGAGCCTTGATTGCTCTTGGCATCATTGAGTAGGATTGATTCACAAGCTGACGGGCTGTGTGGATTGGCCATACCTACAGTCGATAAACTGCAGTTTGGTGGCTATTCCCATGGGTTGGGGTTTTTCCCCAGCAGGCTCATTTGACTGCTGTGACTACTCTTTGGGTGTGTTAATGTGAGGCTAATCAACTGGTATTACAGTGAAGTCTAATACCAGCCTCTGTTTTGTTGGTTCTGGAGAACAATGGCAGTGGCTCCCATGAAAGTCAAGGTCAGCTGCTCCCTCTGAGTGGCTTGGGGCTATTTGGCAAGAGCTACAAAGAAATCTGTTTTTGGTGTCTGCCTTTGGTTAACTTTGAGGTATATGGGAGAGGCCGAGCAGTGAACTGAGGCCAACTGACACAAGTGCTGGGCCAAGGTCAACTCAAACAAAAGGCCCAGGGCACCCCCAAGCCTGAGGCTGCCTTCTTGCTGCCAGTAACTTTAGTAGATGAATAAGTCTTAGGAGGTACCAGAGTTGGATGAGATGGGGTCCCAAGGAGTCACCAGGTTGAGGCAAGATGTGTTCCCCAGTTTAGGAGCCTGTGGCCATTTACAAAAGTCTCAGCTCACAGTTAAGCCAGCCAGTGCATTCCTCATGCCCTTCTAAGATTTGTTTAAAAAATACTTCAGCTATAGACAGGGCCAGTTTCCTGCCACTGAATGTGTTTCCTGAGGTGCATGAGCAGAGACATAATGGTTGCTGCTGAAGGATTCTCCCACTGAGTGTAATGAGAGCTTGTTGCCCAGTAATAAAAGTGCCACAGGTAATTTGAGTTGGTGGAGTCAGGTATCAGGGAGACACAGGGTGGAGGAAGTGGAACTCACATGGGTAATGCAGATTCAGTTTTGGCTGCATGTGGGGAGGACTTAACACAGGGAAGATGGCACTAGCTCGCAGGCTGCAACAGGAGGAAGGCTCAACGAGGGACAATGGTGGCTATTCCTCCAGCCTTCACCCTGAAACCACAGAACTTAGCCTTTCCCTGTAAGTCTGTGGCACCTCTCAAGATGCTCTTCCTACATCAAATTCCAAGGTGAGTGGCTTGAGTTGGTGTGTACAGACCCTTTAAGAAGACATATGCATTTCCAGCTGTCTCCTGTATTGCCTGAATGGTTGTAATTCCCAATGGTTTTCACAGCTAGATGCTGTGGGGACTCCTCTTCCTGGCATTGTACCCTGGACCATGGTTTCCTGGAGTGGTGCTGGGTCTTTTGCTCCTCCAGGAGGACCTCCACAGCTGAGTTATCCCTCCCAATGCTCATCCACCATCACTTTTTGCATTTTTGCTCCTCCTACCAGTCTTGATATGGTCTCTTCTTTATATCCCTAGTTACAGAAGTTCTGTTCAGCTAGTATTTAGATCATTCTTCAAGTTGACTGTTTCATAATGTAGTTGTACTTTTAAAGTAGACGTGAGAGGAGGCATCTACAGCATATATCTACCCCACCATCTTAACCAGACCTCTTATTGAGAATTTCCTGTGACTGATGAGTTGTTTCTCCACTGTTTTTTTTCAAGATTCTTTTTAAATCTTTGCTTTATAACAATTGACTGATAAATCTAGTTGTGGATCACTTTAAATGCTCCTACTTAGAATGAATCGAGCCTTCTGGATGCAAAAAATAATGATTTCTGTGAGGTTTAGTGAATTTTCATCCATTATTTTGTCAAATATTCCTTCTGCCCATTCCTCTCCTGTACTTCTGTGATTCTCATTATGCTTATTTTGGTTTTCTTGATGATATTTCACAAAGCTCTGAGACTTTTTTTTCATTCTTTTTCATTCTGTTCCTCAAACATGATCATCTCAAGTGATCCATCTTCAGTTCATTTATTTTTTTTCTTCTCCCTGCTCAAATCTCTCTTTAAATGTCCCTACTGAAATTTTCATTTCAGTTAGTATAATTTTTAAATACAGAATTTCTATTTGGTTTTAATTTTTATTGATATTCTCTTTTTGATGAGATATCACTCTCACACGTTCCTTAGGTTCATTAGATGTTACTTTATTTTGTTCTTAAATATAATTGAAATACTTGATGTATGGTCTTCTTAGTAAATGCAACATTTGGGATAGTAAGGAACAGTTTCTATTTTTTAAATTAATTAATTAATTATTTTATGGTGACATTAGTTTACGAAATCCTGTAAGTTTCAGCGGTACATTTTAAGAGTAAACATTATATATCTATTTACACTGTGTCTTCACCTCTCATAGGTAGATTTCTTTCTATCACAACATATGGCCCCTTTTACCCAATTCACCTCCCCCCCCACCAAACCCTCTGATAACCACTAGTTTATTCTCTATGTCCATGAGTCGCTGTTTGTCATGTTCGTTTGACGTTTTTAGGGTTATATCCCACATATAAGTGATACCAGGTGATTTTCAACCTTTTCTGTCTGTCTTCTTTCGCATAGAATGATTATCTCAAGGTCCATCAACATTGTCACAAACAGAAATATTTCAACGCTTCTTATGGCTGAGTAATATACCATTGTATATATGTACCACAGCTTCTTTAACCAATCATCTATCATAGGACAGTTTGGTTGCTTCATGTCTTGGCAACCATGAATAGGCTGCTATGGACATTGGTGTGCAAATTTCTTTTTGGATATGGGTTTTCAAGTGTTTGGAGTAAATACCCAGTAGAGGGATTGCTGGGTCATTGGTAGATCAATTCTTAGTTTTTTTTCTTTTTTTTTTTTTTTTTGAGGAAACTCCATACTGTTTTACATAGTGGCTGTACCAATTTGCAGTCCCACTAACAGTGTATGAGGGTTCCATTTTATCCTAATTATCTCCAACACTTGCTTTTACTTGTCCTGTTGATAAAAGCTATTGTAACAGGTGCGAGATGATATTCATTATGAGTTTGACTTTCATTTCCCTAATAGCTAGTAATGTTAAGCATCTTTTCATATATTTGTTGGCCATTTGTATTTCTTGGGAGAAGTGTCTGTTAGGTTCTCTGTCCATTTTTTTTTTATTGGATCATTTGGTTTTGTTGTTATATAGTCCTATGAGTTCTTTGTATATTTAGGATATTAGGTACTTATTGAAGGTGTTGCTTGCAATATATTTTTGCATTTGGATGGTTATCTCTTTACCTTGTTGAAGATTTCTTTAGGTGAGGTTTTTAGTTTTATGTAGTCCATTCATTTATTTTTTACTTCCCTTGCTTTTGAGGTCAAATTCATTAAATCTTTGTAAAATCCAATGTCCTTGAGTTTAGTTCTTGTTTTCTGTTATGCATTTTATTGTTTCAGGTTTTATATTCAGGTCCTTAATCCATTTTGAGTTAATTTTGGTGTGTGGTGATAGACAACAGTCCAGTTTCATTTTTTATTTACAGGTGGATTTCCAGTTTTCTCAATACCATTTATTGAAGAGGCTTTCCTTTCTCCATTGTATGGTTCTGTTTTTTTTTGTTGAAAATTATTTTCCATATAAATATGGGTTTACTACTGGACTCTTGATTCTGTTCCACTGGTCCGTGTGTCTGTTTTTCTGCCAAACTATACTGTTTTGGTTATTGTCACTTTGTAGTATAATTTGAAGTCAGGCAGAGTGACGCTTCCAGCCTCATTCTTTTTTTCTCAGAATGGCTTTGGCAATTGGGGGCCTTTTGTGCATCCATACAAATCTGATGATTTTTTGTTGTTGTTTTTTTTTAAAATGTTGATAGGATTTTGATAGGGATTGCATTAAATCTGTATAATGGTTTAGGTAATAAGGTCAAGTTAACTATGTTGATTCTTCCAATCCAAGACACAGAATATCTTTTCATTATTTGTATTTTCTCTGATTTTTTTTTAAATTGGGTCTTGTATTTTTCATTATATAGTCCTTCACATGTTTCCTTAGATTTATTCTTAGTTATTTTATTCTTTTTCTTTCAGTTGCAAAAGGAATTAAATTTTTCACTTCTTTTTCTGACTCATTAGAGTATAGGAATGCTATGGATTTTTGAACATTGTCTTTCCAGAAACTTTACTGCATTTACTTATTGATTCTGGAAGTGTTTTGGGGGAGAGTTGAGCATTCGCAAGAAAATTAAACTATTAAGGTTGGCTGCCAGTAGCAGGTCTCTTAGCATGAGTGACTCCATCTTGGAACTAGAATAATTAGTTAACACATGACAGTATAAGTGTAGATTTACATGGATAATGACCCATGGAGTACATTTTCTATGAAGTGTTTTAGCTCTGTTTATCTGGGCAGATTTCTTACAGACAAGAATTTTCGAAATTTTATTGAATTTCCATTTTCCATATAAATAAGGATTACTTCTGGGCTTTCAATTCTGTTCCACTGGTCTGTGTGTCTGTTTTGTTGCCAATACTATGCCACTTTGATTATTGTCACTTTATATTATAATATGAAGTCGGGCAGAGTGATGCCTCCAACTTCATTCTTTTGTCTCAGGATGGTTTTGGAAATTCAGGGTTTTTGTGCTTCCATTCAAATCTGATGATTTTTTTGTTCTATTTCTTTAAGAAATGCCAATGGGATTTTGATGGGGATTGCATTAAATCTGTATAATGCTGTAGGTAACATGGCCATTTTAAACTGTGTTAATTCTTCCAATCCAAGAACGCAGGATATCTTTCCATTTTTTGTATCTTCTTCAATTTATTTAAGAGAAATTTTGTAGTTCTCATTATATAGTTCCTTCACATGTTTCATTACATTTATTCTGAAGCATTTTGTTCTTTTTGTTGCAATTGCAAAAGGAATTAATTTTTCTACTTCTTTTTCTGATACTTCATTATTAGAGAATAGGAACGCTATTGATTTTTGAACATTGATTTTGTATTCATAAGCTTTACTGTATTTGTTTATTGTTTCTAGTAGCGTTCTTGTGGAGTCTTTTGGGTTTTCTTTCCCTTTATTTATCATTTTTCAAGCTAATGAACTGTTCCCTATCATCCTCTAAAAGTGATTGATTCTCTCTCTTTTTTTTTTTTTTTTGTATATTAATGAGTTATTTTATTGTCGGAAAATACAGTAAATAGAAGACAGAGCTGGCAGAATTGACTAATTATTTCAAAAAATGGTTAACTCGTGTATCTAAACATATTTCATGGGGTTCAATCTGTGGTTGTTGTTTGTTGTTGTTGTTACTAACCAAAGTTTGTATTATTCCCTTTTTTGGCCAGTGGAAGTCTTTTCAAAGTTGCTTCCTAAGTCCATTGAACCACTAGTCTTTGGGAGATTCTTTGCTATCTATCAGTACAAAATTTCCAGGCTCACCTTGTATATTTATTTCAATCTGGAATCAATCGTTTTTCCAAGAATTCCTGTTTGTTTTTTTTGTTTGTTTTTTTGTTTGTTTGTTCCATATCTACCTCCCCACTCCCCTCTTTCCCTCTGGTAACAACTAATCCACTGCCTAATGTCCATAGTCTCTGTTTAATTGTCATCTCTCCTTGTTGTTTTCAGTCTTATATCCCACGTATCAGTAATATCATGTGTTTTTAACTTATTCTGTCTGACTGATTTCGTTTAGCATGATCATCTCAAGAATTATCCATGTGTCATAAATGGCAATATTTTCATCTCTTCTTATGGCTGAATAATATCCAGTGTGTGTGTGTGTGTGTGTTTGTGTGTGTTGTGTGTGTGTGTGTGTTGTGTGTATGCCACAGCTTCTTTATCCAGTCATCTATCAGAGGACACTTTGGTTGTTTCCATTTCTTGGCCACCATAAATAACGCTGTTACGAATATCAGGGTACATATACTTTGTGGATAAATATTTTCAAGTGTCTTGGATAAATACTCAGAAGAGGGATTGCTAGTTAATATGGTAATTCTATTCTTAGTTTTTTGAGGAATCTCCATACTGTTTTCCATAGCGGTTGTACCAATACACATTCTCACAGTGTATAAGGGTTCCTTTTACCCCACAACTTCTTTAGCACTTGTTATTACTTGTTTTGTTGAGGATAGCATTCTAACAGTGTGAGATAGTATTTCATTGTGGTTTCTATTTGCATTTTTCTAATAGTAGTTAACTGAGCGTCTTTTCATGTGTTTATTGACCATTTGTATCTTGTGAGAAGTGTTTGTTCAGGTCCTCTGCCCATTTTAAATTAGATTGTGTTTGTTTTACTATTGACTTATATAAGCGCTTTGTATATGTTGGCTATTAGCTCTTTATTGGAGGTGTTGTTTGGTTATATCTTCTCCCATTCTGATGGCTGCTTGCTTGCCTTGTTGATGGTTTCTTTTGCTATGCAGAAGCTCTTCAGTTTGATGTAGTCCCATCCATTCATTTTACTTTTATTTCCCTTGCCTTTGAGATCAAATTAATAAAATTCCCTAAATCCTAGGTCCATGATGTAGTACCTAAAATTTCTTCTATGCAATTTATTAGTCAGCCTTATATCAGTCTTTGATTTTTTGTGTGTGTTAATTTTGGTTAATAGTAACAAATAGTTTCATTCTTTTGCAGGTGGCTTTCCAACTTTCCCATCATCATTTTAAAGAGGCTTTCTTTCCCCATTGTATGTTTCTGACTTCTTTTTTGAAATTTTTGCCCATATATACGGAAGCTTATTTCTGGACTCTCAGTTCTGTTCCACTGGTCTGTGTGTCTGTTTTCTGCCAATATCCTGCTGCTTTGATTATTGTTGGCTTATAGTATAATTTGAAGTCAGGCAGAGTGATACTCTAGCCTTTTTTCCCCACTCAGGATTGTTTGGCTATTCAAGGATTGTGTTTGCATACAAATCTTATAATTTTTATTCTATTTCTTAGGGGAAAATGCCATTTGGATTTTGGTGGGTATTGCATTAAATCTGTATAATGTTTTGAGTAATAAGGCCATTTTAACTACGTTGATTCTTCCAATCCAAGAACACAGAATATCCTTCCATTTCTTTATGTCTTCTTCAGTTTTTTTAAATGTCTTATAGTTTCAGTGTATGGGTTTTTCACATACTTCTTTAGGTTTATTCTTAGTATTTGTGCTGTTGTTGCAATTGAAAAAGCAATTCTTTTTTTTCATTTCATTGTTTCTAATAGTTTTTTAGAGGAGTATTTAGGGTTTTCTATATAATCATATAATCTCGAAAAAGTAACAATTTTATTTTCTTTCCCTGTTTGGATGTTTTTCATTTCTTCTCTTGCCGATTGGTTTAGCTAGGAATTCCAATACTATATTGAATAATAGTAATGATAGCTGACAGCCTTGTCTTATTCCTGATCATAGAGGGAAGGTTTTTAGGGTTTTTGCCATTATGATATTAGCTGAGGGTTTTGCCATATGTGGCCTATATTATGTTGAAGTACTTTTCTTCTATACCCATTTTATTGTTTTAATCATAAAGGATGTTGTATCTTGTCAAATGCTTTTCCTGCATGCATCAATATATCATATGATTTTTAGCCTTGATTTTTTATGTGTGTATCACATTAATCTATTTGCATATTGTTATCCATCCCTGTGCCCCTGGAATAAAGCCCACTTGGTCATGGTGTATAATCTTTTAATGTGTTGTTATGTTCGATTTGCTAGTATTTTGTCTAGGATTTTTGCATGTTTATTGATCAGAGATATTGGTCTATAGTTTGTGTGTGTGTATGTGTGTGTGTGTGTTATCTTTATTAGGTGTTGGCATCAGGGTAATGTTGGCTTCATAAAGTAAGTTAGAAAGGATCACCTCTTTAATTTTTTGGAAAAGTTTGAGAAAACAGGTATTAAATCCTCTTTGAATATTTGGCAGAATTCACTAGTAAGCCATCTTGTTCTGGACTTTTACTTATTAGGATGTTTTTGATGCTCATTTCAATTTATATACTGTTTATTGGTCTATTTAGATTTTCCAGTTTTTCATGATTCAGTCTAGGAAGGTTGTATGTTTCAAAAAAAAAACTTATTTTTTCTCTTAGGTTACTAAGTTTTGTGGCATGTAATTTTTCATAGTATTCTTATATGATACTTTCTATTTTGGTTGTATCATTCATACTGTCTCTTCTTCATCACTGTATTTGTTTATTTGTGTCTTTTCTCTTTTCTCCTTAGTGAGTCTAGCCAAGGGGTTAACAGTTTTATTGATCATCTCAAAGAACCAGCTCTTTGTTGCATGAATTATTTCTATTGTCTTTTATTCTCAATTTTATTTAATTCTGTTCTAATTTATTATTTCCTACCTTTAACTTTACTTGGAGTTTGTTCTGCTCTTTTTCTAGTTTTTAAGATATAATTTAGTTTGTTTATTTGGGATTTTTTTTTGTTTCTTGAGATAGACCTATAATGATATGAACTTTCTTCTTATTACTGTTTGTACTGTGCTCCAAACGTTTTCATATGCTATACCGCCTTTCTCACTTTTTCTATGTATTTCTATCTCTCCATTTATTTTTTCTATTACCCAGTTGTTCTTTAGTAGCATGTTGTTCATTCTCCACATATCTGTGGTTCTTTTGCTTTTTTTCTACAGTTGCACTCTAGTTTCAAAGCATATGTTGGAAGAATATGCTTGGTATGATTTCAATCTTTTTAAAATCAGAAACCCTGGTTTCTAATAATGAGGAATAATATTTCAAGAACAAACTGGGCACTGGCTAGCTTACCGCTACTCAATTTGATGGTACTAGATCTTTTATCCATCCAGATTCTAAAGCATATGTATTCTTGAATGTGATAGCAGTATCAATATGAATTCTTAAGTAGATGTCATATATATGTATGTGTATATACATGTGTATATGTATGAAGTATATGTATAGTCTGTGTGTGTGTGTGTGTGGTGTATGTGTGTTCTATTTACACTCAATTTTATAGAATTTAATTCCTGGCTACAAAATTTATCTCTCTTTTCTTCTACACTAAAAATCCTGCTCCTTAGGGGCATGACATGAGGATGATAAAATTAGAATATGCTGTTATTACTCACTTTTTAAATCTCTAATTCCATATACACTAATCTCAAAATATAGTACTATTACTGTCTCCAAAATGGATACTGAAAACATTAAAATATTTTACATGTACTTGATTTTCCATCCATCTATTTAAAAAAAACTTATATTTTATCTGTATTGTCAAAATAATAGCCATAATAAAATACTCCTCTCACTTAGTACCCATGTAGTCTTAGATCTACAGGTAACTAAATATTTAATATTTTACAACCTACCTTATATTAAGATCTCTCTAGTCATTTTGGTTGGGGAAACTTGTTCCGTACTAGAGTCCTCAGGCAGGATTCATGGGCACAATATTACCTGAGTTCTGTAGTTTTGTAAAAGCTTATGTCTGTTTAGCTGAAACTTAGTTTTGCTGAACATAAAAATCCTTGGCATATTTTTTTCTTTTAATATTTAAAAATGTTATTATAGCTTCCTCTGGCTTAAAGCATTATTGTCAAAATTCTCATGATAACTTAATTTTCTTTCCTTTGTGAGCACTTTTTTTCACATACCAAAAACCACCACCCACACCAGCAACCATCAAAATGCTCTTTGTATCTATGAGCTTCTTTCTGTTTTGTTTGTTTTCATAGTGTTTGTAGTTCTGTGCAGTATATTTATATACACAGTATGCTGTTCCAATATGTAGTTTCCAATTTTTTTTTTGAGGAACATTTTCTTGATTTAGGGTTTTTAGTTTTTGTTCTGTTTCTTACATTGCTTTTCTTCATCAATGATATCTAATATCGAATAACTGTATGTCCATTCTCCCTTGCCTATTTTGATATTTTCACTTTCTTTCACATCTTTAATTTTTTTTTCATTTTTTTCCTTCTATTTCTTTATAAATTAACTTTTGGTTATTCACTCCTGTCCTCCTTCTGAATAGTTTCATTTCAAAAAATTATTGTTTACTTTTAATTTTTTTCAGGCCTTTCATCTTCTTTCTGAGTTTTTAAAATAATTATTTTAATATATTATATTATTTTCTTAAATCTTCTTGTTATTTTGAAAACGTAGATTACAGTTTTGATCTGCTTTTTGGGCATGTTTTCTGAAGTGCTATTGCTTGTAGGAAAGTTATTCTTACCATTTATTATTATTTTATAATAAATATGAACTGGATTTAATCTTGATAATTTTTTACTCACTTTTATTTGAAATCTATTTTCTTGAATTTTTTTAAAAAATGATGTGAAATTAAGGCAAGTTCTTGAAAACTCAATAGGTTTTAACTCTCCTGTTGTTTTCTTACAGTGCTCAAAAATATTACTGCTTGCTGTCTAAGATTTTCCAGCTCTGTTCTCTTTCCCCACCTTTATATAGCTTCTCTTTCTCAAATTATCCCTATGTTGCACATGTTGCTCAACTTTGATTCTGCTCCTAGAATACCTCCTCAGTATGCATCCTGTTCTAGAAGTTAGGTCTCATGGGACATTTGTGGTTGTTCATAGGAGTTAGACAAATCTAGCTTCTTCAATTTTCAGCCATGGGCTGATTACATTCATCTGCTATCGAAGAGGGAAAATCCCTTCCATTTCAATTGCTGCTATCAAATTGGCCCATTGTATTTTTTAATGGATACCTTTAGCTTGTTCAGGGTTCTTCATCCCAGGTTAATTGGAAATCACTGTTGTTGCTTTCTCTACATACAGCATAGACATGGAATACCATAAAGTTCTGGTATCAAATAATTTATATCACTTGCTTATATTCTGTTGTAAATGTTTTCAATAGTGTTTAGTTCTGTTATCTAGTTTCTTTCGCTCTTTTTATATGAGGATATGGAGAGACTGAAATATTATATTGTTGCTATATATCCCTTCTCATAGAATCTGATAAAATATTTTAATTTTGTTTTTCTTTCTATTTGAGCAAGGGTTTAACACATTCTTGGCATTAGATATTTTTTTCAAATTAAATGTAATATGATTCTCAGGGCATACAATATAAATATAAATGTAAATATAAATAATATAAATAATGCAAATATAAATGTACTTGGAAATATATGTTTAGTTAACCATAAATATAAATAAAATATAAAAATGTAAATCTATTAGTATATAGTTATTATGACAATAAATTTGAATTCATTTAATTGGAATAATTAAGTTGTTTTCATGTATTAGAATCCAATTATTTATTTATTATTTAATTTTAAAAAATTACTTATTTTTAATAGTGACATATCCTAACGAAATCTGATCTTTCATCTGTACATTTTAACATTAAGGCATATTCAATTGTGTGTTCACCTGTCATAGTTAGGTTTCTTTCTGTTACCACATATTTGACCCCTTTTACCCCATCTACTTCTCCCCTCCCCCCTCCCTCCCTATCCTCTGGCAACCACTAGTCTGTCGTCCATGTCCATGAGTCTCTTTGTTTGTCCTGTTCATTGTTGCTTTTAGGTTTATATCCCACATATAAGTGATGTCATGTGATTTTTCAACTTTTTCTCTCTGGCTTATTTTGCTAAACATGATTATCTTGAGGTCCATCAATGTTGTCATAAACGAACAATAGTTTCTAATTTTCTAAAAATTTTTTTATGGTGATATTGGTTAACAAAATCCAGTAATTTTTATTGGCACATTTTAAGAGTAATAATAAGAGTAATATAGTAATCCAGTAATATATATATATAATTTTACATTGTATGTTTCACCTCACATAATTAGATTTCTTTCTATTGCAACATATAACTCCTTTTACCCAATCCACCTTCCACCTTCTACCAAAACCTCTGATAACCACTAGTCTATTTTCTATGTCCATGAATCCTTGTTTGTTTGCCATGTTTGTTTCATGTTTTAGGCTTATATCCAACTGTAAGTGATATCATGTGATTTTAAACTTTTCCTGTCTGGTTTATTTCATATAGCATGATTATCTCAAGGTCCATCAGTGTTGTCACAAACAGAAGTATTTCATTGCTTCTTATGGCCGGATAATATTCTATTGTATATATGTACCACAGTCCTTATTCAATCATCTGTTGTAGGACATGTCAGTTGCTTCCATATCCTGGCCACCGTAAATAATGCTGCTATGAACATCAGTGTGCAAATACCTATTTGGATATATATTTTCAAGTCTTTTGGGTAAATACCCAGTAGAGGAATTGCTAAATCATGCGGTAGATCAATTCTTAGTTTCTGAGGAAGGTCCATATTGTTTTCCATAGTGGCTGTTCAAATTTGAAGTCCCACCACTAGTTCAGCATCCAATTTACCTTTCTATTCATTTTGTTTAAAAACAGAAAATTTGATTCACTCATCTAAGTAAATAAAATGATAATGGATTTTTAAAAAGCAGTTTCAACTAATGCACTTTTTTGTTATAAGTATTTAAATTGAATGAGAAAGAAATAACATTTTAATAAGTACTGCAACAAATACAATGTTATATATTTTTTCTTGTTTGACTACATAAATTACTATTGAAATGAACATGTGCTGAGCAGATATTTCTGTGCATTCCTGGGCATTTAATTGAATGTGGTTTGGATACACTATAGTCATAGACTGGCTTATAAAATTTACATTTATAATCATGAATCAGGCATTTTCTTTTTAAAGACCTGTTCATCACTCTAAACTTCTTAATCAATGGCAAGTTTACATTTTTTTTAACTTTTATTTTTTTTCAAGAGCTTTGGAGAAAAATGGCAGAGTGAGAGGTGTCCATAGTTTTCTCCCCTTGAAACAACAATAAGCTCAACATCTAAAACTCAACAAAAAACACCCAAACTGCACACCAGCATGTCTGAGCATGGGATCTGTGCATTAGAGCTACCAAAGGTGAGAATCCCAGGTGTTGTGGTGGTGAATAGGGAGAAAAAAGAATCTGCCTCTCATAGTCAGCAGAACTCTGTATAGGAGGGGGAGGGGAGAAAGTGTGGAAGTTCACTGAGGAGCCCTGCATGGGAGTACCTTGATATCCACCGCAGCAGCGGCAGACTCATTCATCAGGGCAGAAAGCAGAGAAGCAGGAGGACAGAAAAACAACAGCTGAGTTTTACCAGCCACAGTTGCAAAACCAAGGCTGAGCCAAAGTCCCAAACTACCAACCCAGAGGACCCCATCCCCATACCCCAAGATGAAACACCGCGGAGCCCCAGGGGAATCTGGCATATTCAACTAAAACTGTTGTAAACACTGACAGGGACTGAAACTGAGGGTAGCAAGGCAAACTAAATATCTACAGAAAAAATAAAAAGCGCATTAAGGCTTTATATAAAGCAGGGATCCAGAGGCTTAGACAGGAAACCAAACCAAAAGTTCTTTCTTTGCAACAAGCTAATGAGAGAGATTTTATAGAATAAATCTTTCTCTGGAAAAAAAAAAAAAAAACAGATTACATTCCATTAACTCTCAGTTGGAGAAATAGCCCATTAAACACCATGAACAACAAAGGTGACAAGGCATCTCAGAAAGAAAATGCTTATGGACATAGAAATATGCAACTTAAATGACAGAGAATTCAGGATGATACTTCTGAAAAAGCTCAGTGAGTTCCAAAACAAGTCATATCATGAATTTCAGAAAATGAAAAAAACAAACAAAAAACAAACAAAACAACAACAAACAACAAAAACAACTAGATGAGCATAATGAGTTTTGAGTAAAAAGATTGAAACCCTCAAAAAAAGATAGAATTTCTGGTGATAAAGAACACACTGCAAGAGTTGAAAAAGAAAATTAAAATCTTGGGGAAAAGAGTCTACCAAATGGGGAAAAACATAAGTGATAATTTAGGAAAGAAATCTAGACATAAATCAGATGGTAGAAGAGAGAAACTGAAGAATGAAAAGTAAATGAAAGAGAAATTAAAAATAGCTGATACCATCAGGAGGGAAAATATAAGAATAATGGGCATTATCAAAGGTGAGGAAAAGGAGCAGGAACTAGAAAGCATTTTTAAGATAAATAATTGATTACAATTTTCCAAATCTAAGGAATCAGCTGGACCTTGGTATTGAAGAAGTTAACAGAACACCCAATTATCTCAAACCAAAAAGCCTTCACCAAGACACATTGTATTCAAATTATCAAAAATGAAGGACAAAGAATTGTCAGGGGCAGCCAGCAAAAAAATGGTAATTTTATAAAAAAAATTCATTATATACAGTTGGACTTCTCAGCACAGACCTTAAAGCTAGAAAGGAGTCATCAAATAATGACTATTAAGTGAAAAAACTACCAGCAAATAATAACCAGCTACCTCTCTGTTATACATGAAGGGGAAATTAAGACTTTCCAGACATACATAATTGAGGGAATTCTCCACTACAAGGGCTACACCACAGAAATACTAAGGGGTCAAGTAGCTCACCTAAAACATGTTAAAAAAAATACATAATTAGGAATAAAGTGACTATCAGGCAAATAGAATCAGAGGAGTACACCTATTACTAAGAAAAAGGCATTATAGGCTTAAATAAGCAGAAGAGAGTTGATATGACAATGATAAGTAATGAATATTGGGCATACCTAGGGACAAATTGAGATAACAATGACTGAAAAGGGGAGAATTCAAAGATCCAAATTCGCAAAGGGGGAATGAAGATAAGGCACACACCAAAGAAATAGATGACTGTATACACATAAACTATGCCTTATGTCACCCAATGGTAGCCATACACAGAAGACTCAGACTTGAAGAATATAACATAAAACAAGAAGAAAAGAGGAAAACCCACAAAAGCCAACAAAAATAAGAAAACAGAAACACAAGGAAAAAGAGCAATGGAAAACAGAGCTACAGAAAGCAAAAGATAAAATGGCTATAAGAAGACCTCTATTTCAATAATCACCCTAAATGTAAATGGATTGAACTCACCAATAAAAAGGCACAGAGTTGCAGAATGGATAAAAAAAAAAAAAACAACCATATGCTCCCTCTCTAGGAGACACGTCTCAGCTCCAAAGACAAATATAGACTCAAAGTGAAAAGTGGAAAATGATATTTCAAGCAAATGGCATTCAGAGAAAGCGGGAGTAGTGGTTCTAATATCAGATGAAATAGACTTCAAAATAAAAAGGTAAGAAAGATACTGAGGACACTTCATAATGATAAAGGGAATCATGCATCAAGAAAGTCATAACAGTCATTTATATCTATGCTTCCAATCAGGGAGCCTCAAAAATATGTAAAGCAATTTCTAACAGAACTAAAGGGAGAAACAAACCAAAATAGTCATAGTAGGGACGTAAATACCCCACTGTTGGATATGGACAGATCACCTAATCAGGGAATCAATAAGGAAATAACATCCTTAAATGACACATAGACCAACTGGACATGATTGGCATTTACAGAGCCTTCCATCACAAAATATCTGCCTATAGTTTCTTCCTAGGCACAATGGAACATTGTCAAGGATTGACCACATACTCGGGACTGAGATAGCATCAACAAATATAAGAGGGTTGATATCATATCAACCATATTCTCTGATCATAATGCTTTGAAACTAGAGATCAACTGTAAAAAGAAATCAGGAAGAACCACAAATACATGGAGATTAAACAACATGCTACTGAAGAATATCTAGGTCAGAGAAGAAATTAAAAGAGAAGAAATTTTAAAAAGGAGAGATTAGGAGAGACAGAGAAACAAATGATAATGATAGTACAACAAGCAAAAAATTTGAGGACATGGCAAAAATGGTCATAAGAGGAAAGTTCATATCATTAGAGGTCTATCTCCAAAAACAAGAAAAACCCCAAATAAACAACCTTAACGCTTCACCTTAAAAAAATACTAGAAGAGGAAGAACAAATGAGGCTTAAAGTCAGCAGAATGAAAGAAATAATCAAATTTAGAGAGAATTAATAAAATTGAAAAAAAATAAAACAATAGAAAAAATAAATGCAAGAAAGAGCTGGTTCTTTGAGGAGGTTAATGAAATTGACAAAGCCCTGGTAGACTCACTAAAGAAAAAAAGAGGAAAGACACAAATAAACAAATCAAGGATGATGAAGGGGGGAAATTATGACTGACATCTCAGAAATACAAAGGATTCATACAAGAATACTATGAAAACGTATATAACACCAAATTTAATGACTAGAAGAAATGGGACCAGTTCTTAAAAAATACAATCTTTCTAGACTGAATCAAAAAGAATGAGAAAATTGAAATAGAATTATCAGCAGTGTGGATATTGAAACAATCAAAAAACTGCAAAAAGTGAAAGTCCAGGGCCGGATGGCTTCACCAGTGAATTCTACCAAACATTCAAGAAGATATCATACCTATTTTCCTTCAAACTATTTCAAAAAAATCAAAGTAGAAAAAAATACTTCTCAATCAATTTTTGAAGCTAATATCATCCTGATAGCAAAATCAACTGATCATACAGAAAAAGAAAACTATGGACCAAATTTTCTCATGAACACAGAGGCACAAATCTGAAATTTGAGACTTGCAAAATGAATACAGCAACATATTAAAAGATATTACACCACGATAAAGTGGGCTTTATTCCAAAGGCACAGGGATGGTTCAACATATGCAAATTGATTAATGTGATACACCATGTAAAAAATTTTTAAAAATAAGAATCATACGATCATATCAATATATGCAGAAATACCTTCGACAAGATATACCATTCATTTATGTTTAAAACAATTAATAAAATCAGCTGTATACAAGGAAAGTGCTATAAAATAATAGATGTTATATATGACAACCTCATCCAACATTATTTAATGGTGAAAAACTGAAACTCTTCCCTCTAAGATCAGGAACAAGGCAAGATGCCCATTATTGCCACTGTTCTTCAATATTAACATTGGAGGTCCTAGCAAATGCAATCAGACAAGAGGAAATATAAAATTCATCCAAATAGGAAATGAAGAAGGCAAACTGTCACTATTTCCAGATTATATAATTGTTCATATAGAATACTCTGAAGACTCACACAAAACACTACTAGACACAATAAGCAAATACAGTAAAGTGTAGGAATACAAAATCAATGTTCAAAAATCCATAGCATTTCTATACTCTAAAAGAAGTGGAAACAAATTTCTTTTGGCAATTGCAAACAAAAATAAATAATATAATCTTGGTAATAAATTTAAGCGAAAGATGTGAAGGACCTATATAAGTGAAAACTGCAAAAACTCTTAAAAAGAAATCAAAGAAGATACAAAGAAATGAAAAGATATTCTGTTTTCTTCGATTGGAAGAATCAACATAGTTACTTGACCTTATTAACTTAAAGCATTATAAGAATGAATGCAATCCCCATAAAAATCCCATTGGCATATTTTAAAGAAATAAAATAAAATCATCAGATTTGTATTTAACCACAAAAGACCCCGAATTGCCAAAGCCATTGTAAAGAAAAACAATGAGGCTGAAGCCATCACTCTGTTAACTTCAAATTACTACAAAGCAATAATAATCAAATGGCATGGTATTAACAGCAAAACAGACATACTGACAGTGTAATAGTATTAAGAATCCAGAAGTAAAGTTATTTATATATGGGCAACTAATTGTTGACAAAGGAGCCAAAAATATGCAGTGGAGAAAGGAAAGCCTCTTCATTAAATGGTGCTGGGAAAACTGAAAAGCCACCTGTAAAAGAATGAACTGGACTGTTGTCTATCACACAACAGAATTAACTCAAAATGGACTAAGAACCTGAATATAGACCTGAAACAAAAATTGCGTTAGAAGAAAGCATAAGAACTAAACTCCTGTACCTTGGACTTAAAGAGCATTTTATGAATTTGACCTCTAAGGCAAGGAAAGTCAAAGCTAAAATAAATGATGGACTGCATCAAACTAAAAAGTGTCTGTCAGCAAAAGAAGATCTCAACAAGGTATATAAACAACCATCCAAATAGGAAAATATTTTTCAAGCAAAGCCTCCGATAAGGGCCTAATATCCAAAATATAAAAAGAACTCATCAACTCAGTAACAACAACGAAAGAAATAATCCAATTAAAAAAAAATGCAGAGGACCTGGATACTTCTTTCTCCCAAGAAAGATTATACATATAGCAACAAACATAAAAAGATACTCAACCTCACTAACTATTAGGGAAATGCAAATCAAAAATCACAGTGAGATACTATTTCACATCTGTTAGAATAGCTTGTTCAACAAGACAAGTAATTACAAGTGTTGGAGAAGATGTGGATAAAAAGGATCCCATAGCACTGTTGGTGGGACTGCAAATTGGCTTACAGCATTATGGAAAACATTATGTTATGTTCCTCAAAATGCAAGAATTGCATTACCATATGATCCAGCAAACTCTCTGCTACTGGGTATTTACCCAAAGTCTTGAAAACCCATATCTGAAAGACATTTTCATACCAACATTCATAGCAGCATTATTTCATGATGGCCAGGAACATGGATGCAACTGAAAACACACACACACACACACACACACCACACACACACACACACAATGGATATTACTCAGCCATAAGAAGAGGAAGTCAAGATCTTTTCTGCATACTTGAAACTAATTTTAAATAATAAATTAAAGAAAAAAGAAGAGATAAAATATTGCCGTTTGCAACAGTGTTGATGGAACTCGAGGATAATCATGCTAAGCCAAAATAAGCTAAATAAGCTAGACAGAAAAAAGTTAAAAATCACATGATATCACTCAGTATGTGGGATATATACTAAAAGCAACAACGAGACTCATGACATGAGCAATAGAAGTAGTGGTTACCAGAGGATGTGGAGTGAAGGAGATAGATTGGGTAAAATGTGTCAAATATGTGGTGAGAGAAAGAAATCAACTATGAGCAGTGAACACACAATGCAATATCACACAACACACACACACACACCACACACAATTCCTTACTGCTAATTGTACACCTGAATGTTACTGGATTTTGTTAACTAAATCATCATTAAAAAAAAAAAAGTACAAGGGCTGGGAAATGGGGGAGGTGGAAAAGCTATTTTTAGGGTTCAACCTGTACTAGTAGATAATAAAAAAGTCTTGGGATCTATTGCACAGTGTAATGGTTATAGACACAATAGTGTATTATAGACATCAAACTTGCTAAGAGACTAGTTCTAATTATATTATTACACAAAAATAAATCATAATTATGTGACATGATGAGGTTCTAATTAATTGCTACAATGGCAATCATATTAAGAATATATAAATATATCAGATCAACAATATTTTATACCTTAACCTATACAAAGTTATATTGTCAAATATAATTTCAATAAAAACATGGATAAACAGTAGGCGCATACTTATAAATTATGAACAGAAGGCCTGTTATCAATGAGATTTTTTCTGAAAAAAATCATCCAATCTTGAAAATGTCCCTCCATAATCACACATAATCAGTAAACATCAGTCCTAACATTTTTTTTTCATATATTAACTTGAGTTGCTACCTTCACTTTACATAGTCAAGAACTTGGCCTTCTCCAATCAGATTTTACTAGGCTTCTGTCTATATATCAAAAAACATTCTTTAGTGGTATAGGTCTATGTATGAAAAGGAGCCAGATGACATTGTATATATTAATTAAGCAAAATGATACACATACACACAGAGGAAACAACACCATCTTTCTGAAAAAACAGAAAGAGAATAAAAATAAAACAGTTTTTTTTTGTGTTGACTATCATCTACTGTAGGAACTTAACAATTATAGTCCCATCATCAGTTTTGTTACAATTATTAGTAGTCGACAGAATGTTAGTGTTGACTTTAACTGAGCAAAATCATTTGTTCTGTTTGTTTGTTGCTTTCAGTTATTTATCTCACATAACGAATGAAATCATGTATGTTTCAACTTTTTCAGTCTGATTTATTTAGCATGATAATCTTAAAATCTATCATGTTGTCACAAATGGCGTGTTTCATCTTTTTTATGGCTTAGTATATTCCATTGATATATATGTACCACCCATCTTTATCCAATAAGCTATCAAAGGAAACTGGTTGTTTCCACGTCTTATGCCTCGTGTAATAATGCTGCATTGAAAGAGTGAGACCTATGTGTCAAAGGTATTTTTTAAACTATTTTTTTTCCATTTTTGACATACAATATATGTTTCAGGAAATACAACACAGTGATAGACATATAATTTACAAGTGAAAACTTCAATAAATCCAGTATCCATCTGGTACTGAACATAGTTATTATAACACTACTGACTATTCCATGCAATAGTCTACGTCCCATGACTATCAGTTTGCAACACTTAATTCCATCCTTCCTTCACCAATCCCCCAATTTCCCATGTGACAGCCATTAAAATGCTCTCTGTATCTATAAACTTGTTTCTGTTTTGTTTGTTTATCCTGTTCTCTGGATTCCACATATAAATAAAATCACACAAACATTTGTTTTTCTCTACCTCATTGATCCACTTTCAGCATAGTACCCTAGGCCTATTCATGTTGTTGCAGATGACAATATTTTATTCCTTTTTATGGCCATAGATATAGTCCATTGTATATATGTACACTTGTTTTTTTTCATTCACTGATTGATGGACACTCAGGTTGACCCATATATTGGGCTTTGTAATAATGCTACAATGAACATAGATATGCAATGTCCCTTCAAAGTAGTGTTTTAGTTTTCTTCAGATAAATAGCAGAAGTGGGATTGTTTGGGTCCTTCTTTGACTTTGTTATATAGCTTTTTTTTAAAAAGCCTGTATTGTCTGGTATAAATATGGCTACCCTGGCTATTCGTTTCTATTTTTATGAACTATCTATTCCCATTTCTTTCCTTTCAGTGTGTGCTTTTGATCTGAAATGAGTTTCTTGTAGGTAGCATATGTAAGGGTCTTGTTTTCTTATCTTCAGCCACCTTATGTCTTTTTATTAGAGAACTTAATTTACATTTAAATAAATTATTGACAGATATGTAGTTATTGCAATTTTATTATGAATATTTTAACATTTTCCTCCTACTACTTTTTTAAAGAAGTACCTTAACATTTCTCAGACTACTACTTTGGTGATAAACTCCTTTAGTTTTTCTTGTCTGGGAAGAGATTTATCTATCCTTTGATGCTAATGCTAACATTGCTAGGTAGATTAATCTTGGTTGTAGGTCTTTACTTCTTTACTTTTTATCACTCTAAAACATTTCATGACAATCCCTTCTGGCCTGAAAATTTCTGTTGAGAAATCAGCTGACAGTCTTATTAGAACTCCCTTCTAAGTAACTAACTACTTTTCGTTTGCTTCTTTTAAGATCCCATCTTTGTCTTTAAACTTTAGAGTTTTAATTATGACGCGTCTTGGTGTGAATCTGTTTGGCTTCCTCTTGTTTGGGACTCTTTGTGCTTCCTGGACTTGTATGTCTATTTCCTTCTCCATGTGAGGGAAGTTTTCTGTCATTATCACTTCAAATAGGTTTTCTATTCCTTGCTCTCTCTCTCTTCTGTTTCCGGTATCCTATAATGTGAATGTTGCTATGTTTGATGTTGTCCCAGAGATCCCTTAGCTATTCTCATTTTTTTTTAAATTCCATTTTCTTTTAGCTATTATGATTATTTTTTGCTATCTTATATTTCAAGTTGCTGATTCAGTCCTCTGCTTTTTCTAATCTACTGTTGATTGCCTTTAATGTATTCTTCGTTTCAGTTATTGTAGTCTTCATTTCTGGCTGGTTCTTTTTTAATGTTTTCTATTTTCATTTTTATGTTTTCCATATCTTTGTTGAAGTTCTCACTGAGATCGTTGAGCATCCTTATAGCCAGTGTTTTGAATTCTGAATGAGGTAGATTGCTTGTCTCCATTTTGTTTAGTTCTTTAGTTCTTGTTCTGGTGCTTTGTTCTGTTTCTTTCTTTTTTCTTTTCTTTTTTTTTTTTCACTTGGAATATGTTTCTTTGTTTTCCAATTTTGGCCCTCTCCCTGTACTTGTTCTGTTTCTTAGGTATATCTGCCATATCTCCCATTCTTAGGAGAGAGGCCTTATGTGTAGGTGTCCTTTGGGGCCCAGTGGCACAGTCTCCCTGGTCACCTGAACTGGGTACTACAGATACATCCCTTGTGTGTGATATGTGTGCTCTCCTGTTGTAGTTGAGCCCTGGTTGTTGTTTGCATGGTAGTTGGAGGTATTGACTCTCAGGCTGATTACTTGTGAGTATTGGCCATAACTAGAGTGGAGGAGTTGTTGTTCAGGGGCTGACCCTATAAAGTAGGATTTGCTTTAACAGGGCTGTGGTGTCTGCCTAGTTTGCCTTTGGGTGTGTCTTTTGTGATGGTGGTTAGGTGATGCTTTGGAGTAGTCTTAAGCTAGCGACTTGGTGGGTTAGTTTGGGGGCATCTTGGGAGAGGCTCTGTTGCAGGCTAAGGTCAGCTTCTGCCTGTGTTCTGCCCAGGGCCATTTAGTATAAGCTATAAAGTGACTTGCAGATAGTTGCCAATTGTGCTGGGCCTGGGGGTTCCTTGGAGCAGCTAAGCTACAAAAAGAGAACAGTTGCTGCTAGTGCTGGGCTTGGAGCTGCTGAAAGAGGTATGGGACACACTGAGACCAGATGCTGCCTATTTTGAGGTCATGAACCTTTGATGGATTTTAGAAAATAACAGCATGAACAAGACAAACCATTTGTATGGGAAAACCACTGGAAACAACTTGGCTGGACTGGAAATTTTGGAGGAGCAGAGCTTTACAGTATCACTAGGGCAGATAAAGGGTGTTAGCCAGGATGATGAAGACTTAGATATGGTTGCTGCCTCATTCTGTCTGTGCTCAACAAAAGAACAACGGATTCTGCCAGCACTTTTGTTTAAAGAAAGCTTCCCCTCCAACTCTTGCCCTGAAACCAATCAGTTAACTTCTACTTTATTTGGCTCTGGAAATTTTTGCAGTACTGCCCCAGAGTTGAAGCTCAGAGTGAGTTTGTCAGTGACTAAGTTCATGTATGAGTCCTTTAAGAAGAGCACCTTGTACTCCAGCCTCCCTCTGTCTCTCTCAGCCACAATATCTGCTGATTTTCACAGCCAGAATTTTTGGGAACTTCTCTCAATGGCACCAGAAACCTGAGCTGTGGAGCCTGGTGTAGGGCTGAGACCCTTGCTTCTCAAGTGAGAGCTCCCTCCCAATTTTTAACTGCTACATTTAGGTGCAGTGTCAGTTTCTCTGCTTCTCCTACAAGTCTCAACATTATTTCTTCTGTATATCATTAATTATAGAACTTATGTTCAGCTAGACTTCAGGCTATTTCAGTGGTGGTAGTTTAGTCATAATTTTGATGAGATAGTGAGAGGATACAAGGACATCAGTTTACCTACTCTGTCATCTTGGCCAGAACTCAATCTGTCACAGGTACTTTTAACACAGATTTTGATATGGCTTTAAAGTTTATAGTTTGTTCTTGTATTCAACTGTGTGAAGTATTATCTCTGTTGAGTTCTTTGCTTAAAAACCTTCAGTGGACAGCCTTATGGTCTGATTAGGCAGAACTTAGGTTTTAACTCTTCCTCACACAAGATTTTTTCATTACACACTACAAAGAAAGTGGGTGCAACATGACTTAGTACTAAACTCCAATCTGGGAATCCTGCAGATTCAAGATACAACCAGAGGAACAAAAATATCAAATTTGTCATTTTATTTGCATAATCATTAGAAATAACCACTCAAACATAAAAGTAACTTTCCTGCTGCTAAAACAGTTTTGGTTTCCATTTTCATCATAAAACTAATTAAGAATGGCAAATACTGAATCAATTTTTTAAGGGGAGGGTGATAAAAATAAATAAAGTTTAATTCTTTTAATTACATGTAAATTATAGGACATTGTACATTTTATTTTATTGTCAAGTAATTGATAGATATTTTAAATATTATATCTAAACCAAAGTGGTAAGCTTTACAGAAATGTTATTTACTACTTTAATGTAATTTCTCCTCTAATTTCTTAGCACTTTCTAAAACCATTTTTTTTTCTTTCATTATCAGACCTGCGTTAGTGCTTAAGTGACTTAACTTAAAAAAAATAATAATATGAAGTTTGGAGCAACATATCAGAGTGAGAGACGTCCTCAGATCTCTCCCCTTGAAACAACAATAAGCTGAACATCTAAAACCCAACAACAACAAAAAAACACCCAACCTACGCATCAGCACATCTGAGCATTGGATCTGCACATAAGAGCTACCAAAGGTAAGAATTTCAGGTGTCAGAAATTGGACTGAAAGAAAGAAAGAAGTTGCCTGTCTTAGCTGCAGGAGCTTCCTGTAAGAGGAGAGGGAGGAGAGAAGGTGAGGCGAGTTCCCTGAATAGCCCTGCCTGGGAGTAGGGAGCACTCCACGAGGCCAGTGGTGGGGCCCAGTCATTAGGGCAAAAAGCAGAGAAGCAGGATGGAAGAGAAAAAAACAGTTTTATTTTTTTGGCTATGGTTACAAAACTGAGACTGAGCTACAGCAGCAACTCCCAACCCAGAGGGCCCCTCCCCCTATATCCTCCAAGACCAAACACCAGAAGTCCCAAGGGAACCTGAGCAAAAGCTACTGAAACTGTCAATAACTCTGACAGGAACTGAGACTGCGGGTAGCAAGCGTGATTAAACATCTATGAGAAAAAAAAAATACTAAGACTTTTTTATAAAGCAGGGATCCAAGTGGCTTGGATACCATATACTGGAAACCAAACCAAAAGTGTCTTCTTTGCAACAGGCTAATGAGAGAATTTTATATGATAAATAGTTATGGGGGAAAAATAGAAGATTATATTTCCATTAATGTCCAGTCAGAGAAAAAGTCCATTAAACACCATGAACAACCAAGGTAACAAGGCATCTCAGAAAAAGGACAAGAAAAAATATCCAGAAAAAAAGCTTACAGACATAGAAATATACTACTTAAATGATAGAGAATCCAGGATGACACTTCTGAAAAAACTAAGTAAGTGCTGAAACAAGTCATATCAAGAATTTTAGGAAATGAAAAAACAACTAGATGAGCAGAATAAGTTCTTGAGAAAAGAGTTATAAACCCTCAAAAAGAACCAAACCGAACTTCTGGAGATGAAGAATACACTGAAAGAGTTGAAAGCTGAAAGGGCAAGCTTGAGAAATAGAGTTGACCAAATAGTGAAAAGGATCAGTGATATTGAAAACAGAAATCTAGAAAAATTAGAAGGAAGAAGAGAGATACCAAAGAATGAAAAAATAAGAAAAGAGAAATACAAGAACTGGCTGATATAATCAGGAGAGGAAACATAAGAATATTGGGCATTATTGAAGGCTAGGAACAGGAACAGGGATTAGAAAGCATTTACACAAATATTTGATGAATAAAATAGATGACTTATTCATGATGGTAACCATACACAGAAGATTCAGAACTGAAGTATATAACCTGAAACAAGAAGAACCAGAGGGAAAATCCACAAAAACCAACAAAAAATAAGGAAAACAGAAACACGAGGACAAGGAAGCAATGGAAACACCAAGCTACTAGAAAGCAAAAGAAAAATGGCTATAAGAAGACCTCATATTCACTAATCACCCTAAAGGTAAATGGATTGAACTCATCAATAAAAAGATACAGAGTTGCAGAATGGATAAAAATAATAATAAAGCCAAACCATATGCTGCCTCTAGGAGAAACATCTCAGCTCAAAAGGCAAATATGACTCACAGTGAAAGAGTGGAAAATGATATTTCAAGCAAATGGCACTCAAAAAGAAGTGAGAGTAGCAGTACTAATATCAGATGAAATAGACTTCGAATTTAAAAAAGGTAAAGAAAAATACTGAGGGATACTTCTAAATGATAAAGGTAATCATGCTCTAAGAAGACAAAACAATTATTAATATCTATGCTCCCAATCAGGGAGCCCTGAAATATGTAAAGCAATTACTAACAGAACTAAAGGGAGAAACAGATCAAAACACTATTGTAATAGGGGAGGTAAATGTCCCACTGCCAAATATGGACAGATCATCTAATCAGAAAATCTATAATGAAATAGTGTCCTTAAATAACACATTAGACCCTCTGGACATAATTGACATTTACCAAGCCTTTCATCCCCAAACAGCTGTGTGTACTTTCTTCTCTAGTGCACTTTGAACATCCTTAAGGATTGACCATACTGGAACACAAAATAGTCTTAAGAATATAAGAATGCTAAATTATAAAATCCATATTCTCTGAGCATAATGCTTTGAAACTAGAGATCAAATGAAAAAGAAAGCAGGAAGAATCACAAATACATAGATATTAAACAACATGCTAATGAATGAATCAGAGGAGAAGTAAAATGGGAGACAGAGGGATACATAGAAACATGATAATGATACTACAACATATCAAAACTTTTGGGACACAGCATAAGCAGTCATAAGAGGAAAGTTCATATCTTTGCAGGCCTATCTCCAAAGACAGGAATGAGCCCAAATAAGCAACCTAATGCTTCATCTCAAGAAACTAGAAAAGAAAGAACAAATGAATCCTAAATACAACAGAAGGAAAGAAATTAGAGCATAAATAAGTAAAATTGAAAAAATGAAGGAGAAATAAATGTAACAAAGAGCTGGTTCTTTGTGAAGGTTAATAAAATTGGTAAACCCCTGGCTAGACTCACTAGAAAGAAAAAAGAGAAAGGACACAAATAATAAAATCAAGGATGAAAGAGGAGAAATTATGACAGACACTGCAGAAATACAAAGGATCATACAAGAATATGATAAAATGTATATAATACCAAATTGAATAACCTAGAAGAAATAGACCAGTACTTAGAAAAATACAACCTTCCCAGACTAAATCAAGAAGAACTGAAAAAGCTAAATAGATTGATCAGCAGTATAGAAATTGAAACAATCATAAAAACCTGCCAAAAAAAGTCCAGTATGAGATGGCTTTACCAGTGGATTCTACCAAACTTTGAAAGAAAATTTAGTACCTATTCTCCTCAAATTCTTCAAAAAAATCAAAGAAGTAAATACTTCCCAACTCATTTTATCAGGACAATATTATCCTG
The DNA here is from genome assembly GCA_003508835.1 of Eonycteris spelaea. Taxonomy (NCBI): domain Eukaryota; kingdom Metazoa; phylum Chordata; class Mammalia; order Chiroptera; family Pteropodidae; genus Eonycteris; species Eonycteris spelaea. The sequence goes on along the minus strand of PUFA01000703.1, from coordinate 8,602 downwards.
ATACCAAAACCTTGTAAAGATATCACAAACAAAAAATACTATATGATATTATCAGACCAAATACATCAACATATTAAAAAGATTATATGACATGATCAAGTGAGACTCATCCCAGTGACACACGGATAGTACAACATATGCAGGTCTATTAATGTGATGTACTACATAAACAAATTTAAAAAAAATAAGAATCACCTGATATTATCAATAGATGCAGAAAAAGCCTTTGACAAGATACAGCATCCTTTAATGATCAAAACGCTTAACAAAATTGGTATAGAAAGAAAGTACCTTAAGATAGTAAAGGCCATCTATGGCAAAATCCTCAGCCAACATTATACTTAGTGGTAAAAAAATTAAAACCTTCCCCCTAAGATCAGAGACAAGGAAAGGCTATCCACTATTGCCACTGTTATTCAATATTACATTGGGAATACTAGTGAGGGCAATCAGACAAGAAAAAGATATAAGAGGCATTCCAATAGGAAATGAAGAAGGCACCTGTCACTATTTGTAGATGACATAATTCTTATACAGAAAATCTGAAAGACTCCACAAGAATACTACTAGAAAAAAATAAGCAAATTCAGTTTAGTGTGTGGATACAAAATCAACATTCAAAAATTCATAACAGTCCTATACTCTAATAATGAAGTGTCAGAAAAAGAAGTGGAAAACAAATTCCTTTTGCAATTGCAACAAAAATAATAAAATAACCAGGAATAAATCTAACAAAACATGTGAAAGACCTATATAATGAAATCTAGAAGACTCTATTAAAAGAAATCAAAGATACAAAGAAATGGAAAGATATTCTGTGTTCTTGGATGGAAGAATCAACATAGTTCAAATGACCATATTTAATGCAACCCCATAAAAATCCAATTGTCATTAAAAAAATAGAACAAAAAATCCCCAGCTTTGTATGGAAGCAAAAAAGACCCCGAATCACCAAAGCCATTCCTGAGGAAAAAAAAAAAAAAAGAACGAGGCTGGAGGCATCACTCTGCCTGACTTCAAATTATACTACAAAGCGACAGTAATCAAAACACCATGATATTGGCAGAAAAACAGATACACAAACCAGTGGAAGAGAAACAAAGGTACAGAAGGAAACCAATTTATATGGGCAAATGATATTCTACCAAAAAAGCCAAACACATACAGTGGAGAAAAGAAAGCCTCTTCAATAAATGATGCTGGGAAAACTGGAAAGCCACCTGCAAAAGAATGAAAGTAGAATGCTGTCTATCACTACATACCAAAATTAATTCAAATTGGATTAAGGAACTGAGTATGAGACTGGATACAATGAATTGAATAGGAGAAAACATAAGAACTAAACCCAAGGACCTTGGACTTAAAGAGGAATTTATAAATTTGACCTCAAAGACAAGGAATTAAAAGCAAAAATAAATGAATGGGACTACATCAAACTAAAAAGCTTCTGCTCAGCAAAAGAAACCTTAACAAGGTAAAGAGACAACCATCTGAATGGGAAAGTATAATTGTAAGCAATGCCTCTGATAAGGCCTAATATCCAAAATATACAAAGAACTCATACAACTTCATAACAACAACAAAAAACAACAAAATGACAAAAAAAAAGATTCAGAGTAAAATTAACCCTCATACACTGCTGGTGGGACTGCAAATTGGTACAGCCACTATGGAAAACAATATGGAAGTTCCTCAAAAAAAAAAAAACCTAAGAATTGATCTACCATATGATCCAGCAATCCTACTGGGTATTTACCCCAAAGACTTGAAAACCTGTATTTGAAAAGATATTTGCACACTGAAGATCATAGCAGCATTATTCATGGTTATCAGGAAATAGAAGCAACCAAAGTGTCCTAGGACAGAAGATTGGCTAACGAAGCAGTGATACATATATACAATGGAATATTACTCAGCCATAAGGAGAGATGAAATACTGCCATTTGAGACAACATGGATGGACCTCAAGATAATCATGCTCAGCAAAATAAGCCAGACAGAAAAATGTGAAAATCACATGATATCATGTATATATGGTATATAAACCTAAAAGCAACAAATGAACAGAACAAACAGAAACTCATGGACATGGACTATAGACTAGTGGTTTCCAGGGAATAGGAGCTAGGGGAAGTTTGGAAGTATATGGTGTAAAGGAATTCAAATATGTTGTGACATGAAAATCTAATTATGGTAGGTGGTCATACAGTGGAATTTATGTGTGTGTATGTGTGTATGTATATATGCCTTATTGTTAAAGTATACAGTTGAAATTATTGGATTTCATTAACCAATGTCACCATATAAATAAATAAACAAATGAACAAATAAATAAAATAGTAATATGTAACTTAGTACATGATGTAAAGGCTTTCAAAAAATAAAGGTTCAACATTTCAAAGAATAACCTTTACTCTTCTGAAAATTGGTACCTTTTGGTGGCTTTCTGAAATATCCATCCTTTGAGATAAATCTTACCAGATACTCTAATGGACTCTAATGGCCTTTAACTATTAGAACTACTGGAGGTCTGTTTCCAAGCAAAGGATCTATCCTTGATAGACACCTATTATTCATATTTTTCCTTTTGGTTTGACTCTATGCTACTCAGAGAAGATCCTAGACAACACAACATAGGAGGTGATTTTCATCTTTATCATTCATTCTTCTTTCTGAAGCCTAATGATTTTTTTGACTCCTTCACTAGAGTGTCACAATCCTAACATGGAAAAAATCAAAGATACCAAAATCAATTAGGCTTTGTTATATTATGTATCATCTTTTCTCAAAACATGTGTTACATGTATATGTGGCATATGTTGATGGCAATAATTAACTGAAGAGCCAAGTTTTTTAAGTTATAGAGTATAATGTCTTATAATATCAATGCAATTAAATATGCAATTATTGGTAGATAAGTGGATTAAGTAGATGCCATAGACATAATGAATTACAAGTTCAGCCACACTTTTAAGAAAACTTCACAAAATATCCAGGACATCATATTGTTTTGTAAAGAATAGTTGTTCAATAATGGTTTATTACACGCAAATGTGGAGTTAGAGAGATGTGGATTAAGAGACTTCATAATATGCATGAATGATATTGGTTAATAGGTGGGATTTGTATTTGGATGGTTGTCTCTAGTAGAGAACTATGTGGTTCAGATATTGGACTTAATCCTTTCCATTTCATCAAAAACTTCAGACAAAGAACATAGATAAGCTAATCGAGTTTGTGGATGACATAGCTTGGCATAAGTAATAATATAGAACCAAAATTTAGTATAAAAAATCTGACAGACTAAAATGATGGCCCTTACTATGTCATAAAAATTAACTACAAAAGTATAGGAGAAGGGTAAAACTCTGTAAGAGCTGCTTTTGTAAAATGGAATATTCTGTTGACTCAGTTAATGTGAGAAACATATATTATTGCTATGAAAATAGTGAAATAGCCTGTATTTACATATGTGAAAGGTCCAACAAAAAAAGTTCATCCTCTTCCACTGGTCAGACCACACTGTGAATGTTAAGTTGTGGTAAATAGGTGTTTTATAAGTCACATGGTCTTTTAAGAGGACAGGAGACTAAGAAGTAAAGGATCAGGAAAGTATGCAGCGAGAATAGTAGAGGGGCCCAGAGAATTTTTGCACAGAGAAAGATAGATGTAAGAGAAGCATGATAATAATTTCCGCAAATGTAACGAGTTCTCAGGCCCTTAAATGTAGATATACTTCATTCATCCATTCAACAAGTATAAGATGGTTTTCCATATTCAAGATCCTGTTCTAACCTCTGTAGATGCATATATGAGCAAGTCAATGTTCCTGCATCATGGAATTTGCTTTTAAACTTCTTTTGTCTTTTGTGCTTATCCCATTCTACATAATACATTTAGACAATTCCATCTAGTCTCATGGCTTTGTTTTATCAATCACCTATCAGCAGTTATGTTGACACCCTATACCAAACTTTAGGCAGAGCACTCCCTCCCCTAACTCAGACTTATTTATTCAATAATTATTATTCTATAACAAGTGTTGTTCTATACAACAGAAAGAATACAGATGCATTACCCTTGTTCTCATGTATTCTACTGTGGGTGAGGTGAATGTTAAATATTGAACAAATAAATGTAAATGAAACATAAGGGGTTGTAAGATTAAAAAATATAGAATGCTATGAGAGTTACAAAAACAGAGAAGGGACTCAACCTCTCTGAGCAATAATATTAATGAGACTTAAATAATAACTAAGATTTAATCAGACCAAGAGATTAAATGTTCATGGTGAGGAAACAGCCTATGTGAAAACGCTGAGATACTATCTTCCTACAGGTTTTCTTCTTACAAATGGTTGATAGGTCAGATTTAACATGTATAAAACTGACCTCACTTTTATCTCCCCAAACTGCACTTTCTTCTGTAATCATCCTCAAATTCTCCTTCTATATCACATCCTACATACAGTCTGTCAGTTTATTTTGTTCTTCCTTCTACACGTCCAATTCTGTTCCTTCTTCACTATCTCCTTTGCAGGAATCTCAGCTCAAATTCTTATCATCTGTCAGTGAATTTCTTGAAATAGTCTATTATTAAATTTCCTACCAAACATTTCACTTACCTTACTTTTCTTCTCACAGTTAACAGAGTTAAGATGTTCAAAAATATCTTTTGCCTCTAGTTAAAATATTTCACTATCTCTGTATCTCCTATAGAATAAAATAGAACCCCCTGAAGAGAGTACCATGCCCACTTCTCTAGCTTCATCTCATCACTGCTCCCTTACCCACTCTCCAGATACAGTCAAGAGAAAATATTTATAGCTTCCTATTACAACACGTTTTATTTTCTTTAAGCCTTTCAGCATTCCATTTCTTTTTTCTCCTCTTTTTCTATTGTTTAGAATAGTGGGTTCTTAGTAAATGTTGGAAGGAAGAAGTATAGAAAGAGCAAAATAATTATAAGGAAGGAGGAAAAAGGAAGAAGAAAAGAAAGAAAATAAGTCTAGGGTGGCTTAAAAAGAATATTGAATGATAGGGTCACAGTGTGCTATTAGAAAAAATAATAATATTTAGAATATAATGTTTTGAAATTTTTCTTAGTTTGTATAGGAAAATAATGTTTTTTTGGCATTGTAGAGGTTGTTGGTTTGATTCATGGTATCAACCTATTCTATTGATTCTTTGGATTTTTGTAATGTATTCTTGTGAGGAAAGTAAACAACAATAATAATTTTACTTCATGTCTCCTTATAATTATGCTGTAAATTAGGAAACACAATTTTACATCATCAAAGTTTCAAAGATAGAGATACTGAGAATAGAGGAAAAATGATTTTTCTCAAAGTCACAGTTTTCCCAACATGGTTCTGTTCTCTTAAAGATCATTTGCAATTACTTTTTTTAATATTGAGGAAGTTTTTCTATTACAATGAATATTTCAACCTAATTTCAAGAAGAATTTGGCAATCACATGGAGTACCAACATCTGGAAATTCCATGCTAAGGAAATTACATATTTTCTTAGTGACAGTTTCAGCTATAGAAAAGGTGAAATACTGGGGAAAAGAAAGGTTAAAAAATATTTTCCTTTTAGTAAGCATTTCTGTAATCTCTTCATGTACAATTTAGTAAATAACTATTTCTATGAAGTTGTAATTATCCTTTACATTTAATGACCTGTTGATTATAGTTATAGATGGTCAAGTTTACTTTCAAGGAGGAATCCACACTGCATTTTATTTACCAATCACAGAGAGAATTTATTTTTCAAAATAATTGGAGACCTAGCATACATACATATTTTATAGAGCACAAAAGAGATGCTTCTTTTAATCTGTGGAGGTTCTTTCCTAATCATAAAAGGCCAGATACATTTTAGACACCTTTTGAAAAACAAAATAACCCACAAAAACATTACTTCTATAACAAGATTTCAATTCCTTCAACTGGAACTTTCTGTACTTTCTGCTGACAATGATTCTAGAATAATAGAAAGTTGCTTATCATGCATTCCTTTGTCCTTCATGCTGTGTCTTTGATTATAAACACTAATGTCCTAGCTCAGCCAAAATCAAAATTGGCAAAGTTGTTTTCATCATTTTTCTCTTCCCATGGGAGTATCATTGCCAGGATTCTTTCAATTCATAAAATTCCAAATGTAGCCATGGGAAGTGCTCACAGGTGATTAAAGTGAAAGCTTTCTGCTATCATTTAGAAGTTACCTGCCCTAATTTGAAGAAAATGTAAAATTGATTTTAATCCACGGGTCTGCAGAAGAGCTTTTGATGCACTTAGTGCCCCAAGAAAAATTAAACTTTCCTATGTTGAGTGCACCCAAAACATGGTCAAAACTGAATCTGCATTGGCTTGGTGAGATCTACTTTCTCTACCCTGGTGACACTCTGGGACTCAGCTCCACCCAACTTGCACACCACTGGAGGCACTTTCAAAAGCCCAGAAAGCAGCTCCACCCCACACACTGCAGCAGTTTCTTTCAGGAGCAAACAGCCAAACTTGGATTGTGCACTATCAGAAGCAGTTTCAGTGGTGGAAAACCAGCTCTGACCCATGCTGCAGTCTTCCTTGGACAACTCTCATGGATCTATGGGTCTGATGTGGGTGAAGCTTGGACTCTGTGGGCTCTGAGACTTCTGTGAGTAGCCTGAGGCTTGAAACTTGTGACAAATCTGAATCTACATTAACCTAGTGAATACCACTCTCCCTACTCTGGTGACTCCCTGGGACCCGGCCTCACCCAACTTGCATAGACTCAAGGTTCATTCAGCAGTTGAGCTTTATGAATAGCTAGCAAGGAGCATCAGACCTTGGAAACGCTCAGGACTTTTGTTGTGCTTCCCCAGGCTGGATACTAATTTCAGCCAGCCTTGGTTCACAGCATGGCTTCTCCCATGTACCCACAGGCCCAGCACAGGCAGTAACCAACCATGTATGGCTTTGTAGCCCCTACTAGGTAGCTCCAGGATTGTCACAGGCAATGGTTAATCTAGGCCAGTATGAGAAACCCTCCTAAGAAACCCCAGGACAAACACACCTGGAGGCCAGCTTCAGAGAAACAACAGAGCACTATCTCATTAGCCCCAAAGGTGGCACTCCCAAAGGATGGTCTCAAAAAGCACACTAGCCCACTGAGGTGAATCCCACACTGTGGGGTCAGCTTTCATATAGCAGCTCATATGATGTTGGTGTGGGCAATCATCATAGTCAGTCAGACTGAAAGTCAATCCCACCCACTGACTTGCTAACAGCAATCAAGGCTCAACTACAAAAGGAGGGCACACACAACACACACAACAGACATTCCTGGAGCACCCACCTCAGATGATCAGGGAGACTGCACCACTGGATCACAAAAGGCACCTACCACATAAAACCACTCAGCCAAGACTGGGAGATGTAGAAGATGTACATAATATATAAAACAAACCTAGAGAGGCAGCCAAAATGAGGAAATAAAGAAATTTGGCCCAAATGAGAAAGCAGGCGAAAACTCCAGAAAAATAACTAAATAAAATGAAGACAAGTAATGTATCAAATAAAAAGGAAAAAAACACAAACACAAACAAACAAACAAACAAACACCCAAAATTAGTTATATGGCTTCTTAAGGAATTCTGTGAGAACTGCAAAAAAGAGATAGGAAACATAAAAAAGACATAAAGAACAAAGAACCAGTCAGAAATAAAGACTACAATAACTGATATGAAGAATATAATACAAAGAATCAACCTCAGATTACATGACAGAGGACTGAATCAGCAATTTGGAAGACAATTTGGAAGAAAATACCCAATAGAAACAGCAAAATAATAATAATAATAATAATAATAATAATAATAATAATAATAATTAATAATAATAATAATAATAATAGTTTAAGGAATCTCTGGGACAACATCAAGCATAACAGTTGCATAATGAGAGTACCAGAAGAACAAGAGAAAGAGCAGGGGACTGAACAACTATTTGAAGAAAAAATGACTGAAAACTTCCATAAACTTGTGAAGAAAATAGACATACAAGTCCCAAAAGTGCAAAAATTCCAAACAAGATGAACCCAAAGAAGACCACTCAAAACACATCAGTATTAAAATAACTAAGGTTAAAGACAAATAGAGAATCTTAAAGCAGCCAGAGGGATATAGTTACCTACAAGGGAGTGCCTTTAAGACTGTCAGCTGATTTCTCAACAGAAAATTTGCAGACCAGAGAGGAGTGGGACAAAATATTCAAAGTGATGAAAAGCTAGCACCTACAACAAAGACTACTTTACCAGCAAAGCTACCATTTAAAATTGAAGGTGGATTACATAGTTTCTCAGACAATAAAAATTTAAAGAAATTCATCATCACCAAACCACTGTTACAAGAAATGTTAAAGGGACTCCTTTAAGATAGGAAAAGAAAAATAGGAACATAATTATGAATAATGAAATCCAACGACTATGTACCTAACAATAATCACTTTAGTGTAAATTCCCTAAATACTCCAATCAAAAGACATAGGGTAGCTGAATGAATAAGAAAATAAGATTCATACTTATGTTTTCTATTATGGGCTCATTTCAATGAAAAGAAAA
>PUFA01000702.1:0-108823 GCA_003508835.1 Eonycteris spelaea | reverse complement strand
CATAATTTACACACGGGGAGGCTGAACCAGCAGAAAAGTGTGTTCTCGCAGGTGTGAGGGCGGGAAGTCCAAGATGTAGGTGTGGGCAGGTGGGTCTCCCCTGATACTTTGCTCGTTGGCTGGCAGATAGCTGCATTCTCACGGAGTCCCCACAAGACATTTTCTGTGCACTTACTTCTGGTTTTTCCTCCTTCATTAAAAAGACACCAACCCTACTGATTAGAACACCACCTTATGACCTCGATCATCTCTCTTACCTCCTAAGAGGCCCAATCTCCAGAAACAGTCACATTGGGGGTTTGGATTCCATGTAGGATTTTGAGAGGACACAGTTCAATCCGTATCAAGTTGTCAAAACAAAAACCCAAGACACAGAAAGTAGCTGCCTCTGTCTCCGGGGAGTCTACTGTCCATTTGATGTGCATCCACACCCTTTCCTGAATACCTACTATGTCCCTGACTTGGGTCTAGGGGTTCACAATACACTACAGACAAACAAGAAGTGTCCTCTACCCTCGCCGTTAGTTCTTGTTGAGTGTTGTTCTGTGGATGCTGGTACCTGAGCAGGGGACCCTGGCCAGGTGACTCCTGTCACATAAAACTTCACTTCTGCCTCCGTGACCTTTTCAATATCTTATAAAAGATCAATTTCAGGTAGCATCTCACCCACTTCCATATGTGAGCACCAATCTAAATACCGAATAGCCTCAGGATATGTAGAAAGCGGCACAAAAGCCCCTTCAAGGTCTTCTGTTCCCTGGCGGAGTCAGAAGAGTGAAGGAGTCTCAAGAGACCACAGTAGCGCCAGTGCCCCCCATGACCTGGGTGCTTCTCCTTGGTTTAATGCATCTGAGGAATGTTCCAGAGGCCCAGCTCATGAACCTCTGACCTCTACATCTCAGTGCAGGTCCCTTTTGCTCCCATCCCCAAGACTCTGCCCTCTCAGGTCACCTCGGGGTCCTTGCTGAGGATCCCCACCTCACAGTGTCCTGACCACAGGTGGTGCTAGCACAGTCACCTTCCTCTTCTGCATCCTGGGAGCTGGCATCAGATGCCGTCTCACCCCAAAAGGACACGTGGTTTCTTTATGCGGCTGCTCACACATCCACCCCATCTGCAAACACTCACAGTCTCATATTTAGCTTTTAGTACAATAAAGCAATGGGGAAGAAAGTACAGCTGGGACACGTTTATTTAAAACATAAGCCAATTGTATGACACCCAAGACAAAACCCTGACAACAAACCTGTGAAATAAAGATCCTGAAACTGCCAGGTGAGACTGTAAAGTTAGTTCCTAAATTAGAGTGTTACACATTCCACAGGTAAAGGTGAAGCCTAAGCAATCCATTATTATTTTTTTATTTTTTCATTTTTTACCAAACACTAATTCAAAGGAATCTCTATGAAGCAGTTCACACGTGACATGACTGAAATGTTTGCAGAACGGTCCTCTTTTGAAAATGCCACTGAGTGTTTTCCTGGAAAATTCTTTTCTATACCATTTCCTTGGAGAGCCCCTTCAAGCCTTTCTAACCATCCACTGTCCCCGTGGCTCTGACAGCAGACCTGATGCCCACCTGGGTCATTTAGCTTCTTCTAGAATGTACTCTAAGTGCTCTGACACCTTACATAGTTGTATATGTACACATTGGCAAGTCTCGTGGACCTTACTCTAGGAGTAATAAACCACAACATCAACACAGTGCATTAGGATCGCAGCATCTGGGGACCAGACCAAGGATGCGTGAACAGAGGCAGCGATAGTTGAGCAGCACAAACCAGCTGGGCTCTCAGGACTCTGGGCCCAGGGGAGGTGTGTGTCCTGCCACCAGCAGGGGGCCCTGTGGGACTGCCCAATGGCTCTCTGTAGCTGCTCAGTGAGGACCAGTCACTCAAAGAAGCCTGGGCCAAGTGGCCATTCTCTGTGCTCCCTCGTGGGACTCAGCAGCTGTGTCCTCTCTGGCCTGGCGGAGTCTCCTGAGCGAGGACCTTTGTGTGGTCTCAGCAGGTGCTTCCTCCCAGGGCTCTCCCAGGGGGTGAAGCCAACCTCCATCCTCCTCAGTCTGGTGTGAGCTGAGCTCCAGCACCAGGGCTCAGGGAGGGGCTGGGCGGTCACTGGATGGACACACATTTGCATGCACAGCCCCTCCTCTGGCGGAGGGTGGAGAAGAAAAGGAGGCCTGGGGCAGCCCAGCCCCACTGTGGGCTCAGGGGCTGCGTGCACCATGGCCTGGACCCCCGTGCTCCTCGTGCTCCTCTCTCAGTGCACAGGTGGGGACAGGTGACTACAGGGGCGTCCCCAGCTTGCTTCTGTCATTTCTTCTTCACATCCTTTACCCTGTTCCCTGACCTATGACCCACGATTGTCTGTGTTTGCAGGTTCCTTCTCCCAGGCTGTGCTGACTCAGCCTCCCTCACTTTCCACATCTCAGGGATCAACTGCCAGACTCAGCTGCACTCTGATCAGTGGCTTCAATGTTGGCGGCTATGTCATAAGCTGGTACCAGCAGAAGCCAGGAGCCCTCCCCAGTATCTCCTGGCCTATAAGTCAGACTCACAGAAGCACCAGGGCCCGGGGTCCCCAGCCGCTCTCTGGATCCAAAGACGTCTGGCCAACGCAGGGCTTCTGCTCATCTCCGGGCTCCAGCCTGAGGACGAGGCCGACTTACTGTGCTACATGGCACGATGACACTAAAAGTTACACAGTGCTGCAGACTCATGGGGAAGTGATGCTGAGACCTCCCTGTGCTCTCCCTGCCTGGGTCAGTCATCCCTGCCTTGCCTGGGGCCATGTCTGACTCACAGGTGACAGCTGTTGTCACTTCTTCATTCAGCATCATGTTCCCTTGGACCCATACGTGAGCAGATGTCTTCTCGTTTTCCTTAAACAGTTCATCTGATCCACTGCTAATATCTTCTCAATCCGATCATGTGCACAAAGGCATGCATCAGGGCTTCGGGCGACGTACCCTTCCAAGGGGTTCATAACGAGGAAGAGGTGGTTGACCCCTCCCACGGCCAGGCCTGGGTCTAGACTGGGCTCAGAGCTGTGGTCATCTGAGAGCTTCTCGTTGTTCACTGGGTCCAGCAAGCCAGGCCGTTCTCCCAGTGACCAGCCTAATAGTGAAGCATTTCCCCTCCACACCTGCTCATGTGGCCTGTCTCTGGGGACTGACATTTGCCTCCTGGGGCTCAGAGGAAGCCGGTCTCTGTAGCTCCAGGAAAGCTGAGCCAACGGCCTCTTCTTCACAGTGAGATGTGACTGGGTGTGACCTCCCTGTGACCATCGGGACATCATGGTCAGGCTCCCTCAGCACTGAGGCTGGTTCTGTAAGAGCCACCTCCTCCTCATCCATGGAGATCTTAGGCTCATGCCACATTGTCCTTGAGGCTGGGAACACTCAGGGATTAGAGACACTGAGATGGAGCCCCCCCACCCCCCACCAACCCCCCACGCCTCCCCACACCCTCCACCCCCCCCACGCCCCGCCAGAGGTGGTGACTGCGTGCGACGTCTCCCAGCTTCACCCGCACGTGAGAGGGCAGCTGAGGCTCCACCAGGGGACGGACGGACGGCGTCTCAGCCACGAAGCGCGGGCCCCTGACCGCCTCCTTGCAATTCCGTTGGGCAGATGAGCCGGTTTCTGCTTCATGAGTCACAAACCCAGGCTCGCACAGGGTCAGCATCTGTGCGGGCCGGTGTCATTTCAAATGAACTGCTCTCAGGGACCAAAAGAAAGATGTCTTTCTTCTCTCCTTCAGTCAGCGCGAGTCTGGATGCAGCTACAGCTCATCGTGACTCACCGTGTCTGAGGATGAGAGACAAGGGACTCGGGGACACCCCCAGGAGAACCTGGACGCTCTCTCCAGCAGATTCGCCACCTCCCCCTGGGTCCTGGGCCGCGAGGGCTTCCCCTCAGGAGAAACTACTTCGAAGGGGATGTGGGAAAAGGAACCGCGTGGGATTTAGGGGTCTGCTTGGACAGCGTGGAGGAACACGGACACGGAGCCGCAGCCAGGGTCTGGATTCTGGGACGTCAGGCTGTGCCCCAGGGCCGGCTACATGGCGCTGACGTGCCCCGTCACGCCCCTCCATCTGACGGAGCGGCCCCTGGCCGTGGGGGTCTTCCTCGACTGTGAGGCCGGAGTCGTGTCCTTTTACAACAGTGACACGGCCTCCCACATCTTCACCTTTCCCAAGGCCACCTTCTCTGACACGCTGCGGCCCTACTTCGAGGTTCATCACCAGTCCCCTCTGTCCCTGCCTCCCCCAGACGCGTTAACTGACGAGCAGGAAATCCTGTAAATGCTCCGAAGCGGAAGTTGGGTGGTTTTCTCCGCTGCTGCTGCTTTCCTGTACCGAGGCCAACGCCGGGCATATAGAAATCCTTAACAAATGCACGTTAAACGATGTCTGTAAGCACTGGAAACACAGCAGGTGGTCACTCTGAGGGGGACAAAGGAAGATCAAGGTATGGTCACACCAGGTCCCTCCATCCCCTCTCAGTGGGCTCAGCGCTGTAATTACTGAGACCCACAAGTGGCTCAGAGGTAAGGGGACATGGGTTCTCCCAGTTTGACATGATTTGACCCACTGGATGACTGAGAGACCCTAACTTTGTGCGAAGTGAAGGCGCAAGGTGGACAAAGACAAAGGGGAAGCCCGCTTTCCAGTTAAAGTGCTGCCCTGGCACCAGGCCAGTCCATTTGTATGCAAATGAGGCACCCAAATTGGCACAGTTGGATTGGTCCAAATGTCACCGTCCTGAATGGTCAATATGATGGGTCGATATGAAGCAGCTCTGATTGGTCGGTAAAGTAGCAGATGTGGCTAGAGCTCTAATTGGATGAGGCAGACCTCAGCCCATTGGTCAAATGACAATTCCAGAAACTCCTTCATAAGAGTGAGCTCAGCTAGCAGAAGTAGTGCAGGATGCTGGCAGGTCCGCCTGGGGCTTTCTCCTGAAATGCAGTGTGAATAAGAGGTCTCCGCCAGCAATGGCCTTCGTTCTTGGTTATGAATTTCAGACCAGTTAAGTAAGAGGAGTCCTTCTTGGGAGTTGTATTCCTTCTCAAGGTTCACGATACCTAGATAGTGCTTAGTTCTGTCACCCCTGAGGATGAACGTGCCTGTTAAGACTCCTGGAGGTGGATTGAGCTCAAAGTGACAAACAGCCCAGCAGGCATTGTTGGACGGGACTCTCTTGCCCTCTGCACGTCAGGGAGAAGCTGCTCTGAGCTGCTGCCTCCTGCACTGTGCTTCTGCCTTCGAGCCACCTCTCTGAAGGAGTTCCCAGGCCCCAAATTAACCAATGGGCTGAAAACCTGCCCCAGTTCCCTCCTTCAATCTGAAAATTCCAGACAATTCTATTTTGCTATATGCCCAAAGCCTTGACTGGACTCACACATGACTAGATATTTACACCTTCAACCAACCAACTAACCAACCAGGGCAACTCCTCCTGATGAATCAGAGTGGTGCTAGTGGGACCAAACTGTGAGGATTTGGAGCCCTCACTTGCATAGAAGAGGACACAGCAGGGACGGGTGGGCAGTCTTTCTTACATGAGCCCGCTTCACAGTGTGTTATACATACTTAAGATGCAAACGTTGTTTTACCGAGAAGTTATTATGCAGACACAACGAGCAGTGCTTCTAAGTTATACGTAATGTGACCTTTATAAACACGTCTCATGTCGTAGCTATTCTGTTTTTACTAGCTGCCGTCAACTAACTGGGCATCTTGCATGAGTCACTGTATTGTGTCATTTCCTTATTTGCTGAGCCTGGAGTTAGGAGGCGTCCCCTTTAAGGAGCTTTACAGGCTCACACCCGAGGATCTAAGGTCGTACGATGGCCACCTGGAGAGATGAGACCGGATGCAAGAGCGAGGGCAGCGTGGCCGGCCTCCCTGTGCTGGGCACCCCGGGGAACACGTGGAACAGCCCCGGCCCACAGTCCCTTGTCTGCTTGGGCTGGGTGAACCCTCCCCTTTGGGTTTCCACCCCTTGCAGTGTCACACGCTTTAACTCGTTGTCTAGAGGGGTCAGCTTCTTGCCTCTGGGACGGCTCCAATCAGCCACAGATCTCCTGAGTTTTACCTCTCAAAGCGTTCCTATATGTCCTGGAGTTGGGCGCTTTTCTCCCTTCGGGTGGGACGATCATTCCTGATCAATCACAGCCATCAATTGAGGAATGCCTTGTGGCACGTCGGAGGGAAAACTAACAGCCTAAGGACTTCCATCTGGGCATGGCTTCCGGTTCCAGACTGAGAAGACACTTCCTGGAAAGGGGTCATCCGTACGGACCCGCAGCAAGGTCCTAGAGGCCACCGTGCCCACGGACACGGCCGGCGGTCACTGTTCCCAGGATTCCATGAGTATTCCCGTGACACCCTGCTGAGCGGGACGGGCTTTGGCCATCGGGAAAATACTGATCAGAACTAACGAGGTTTGAGTCTGGAGACTGAAAATCATGATTTAAAAGGCAGAAGGAGCAAAAGATGACCTCATGCTGAAGATGCCATGTGTGTGAAGTGAGGAGTGAGGTGTGGGGCTCGTGCTGCGTGATAAAAAGCCTCTGCCCCGTGTGGGGCGGGTGGTGTGCCAGGCACTGCTGATGTCCATATTGTCACTCTCTCTCTCTCTGCTCAGCCCCAACCACCCAGCCCCAGGCATAAGTGAATCAGGACTCTGAGGCAGCAGAGGGGCACTGGGGGCCTGTCCCCGAAGGTCTGTTGGGACCTCAGCTGGGAAACCAGCCTGGAGCCTTGCCTACTCCCTCTGCTCTGTGCTCACTGGGACCAGCAGCTGTGAGGCTGAGGGCCCCAGGAGAGTGTCCCCAGCCCCACCCTCTCCTCTGCTTTCACCAAATTTAGCCCCAGAGACACTGGAGGGAGGAACAATTTGCATGAGGGGTTCCTCGCTGCCCTACATGAGGGGAGAAGAGAAGAGGGACTTTGTGCGGTTCTCTCGCTTGCGGGGCTCAGAAGCAGAGTCTGGGGCATCTCCAACATGACCTGGACCCCTCTCCTCCTCACCCTCCTTGCTCACTGCTCAGGTGACTGGTGGGGGCTACATGTTTCTCACTTTATCAGCACATGCTACATGCACAGTGGCCCCCGTCTCACTCTCTGCGTCTCTGCTCCTCTGTTCCAGGGACCTGGGCGCAGTCTGGCCTGAGGCAGGAAGCCTCGGTGTCGGAGTCTGAGGCACAGAAGGTCACCTTGTCCTGCACCGGAAACAGCAACAACCTTGGAAGCTATGGTGCAGGCTGGTACCAGCTGATGCCTGGTGCTGCCCCAAAACTGTGATGCTCGGGAGTTCTCGGCCCTGGGGTGTCTGAGATCGGTTCTCCAGGTCCAGGTCTCGCAACACGGCCTATCTGAGCATCGCAGGCCTCCAGCCTGAGGATGAGGCTGATTATTACTGTTCCACTTGAGACAGTAGCATCAGAAATGACACAGTGCTCCAGCCGCATGGGGATCTGAGACCAACACCTGCCTGTGTTTCCCTGATCACCCCCACGACTGCCTCTGACAAATAAAGTGGGTGACTGTGGCCAGATCTTCAGTGTCCGTGTGTGACTCTCTGAGCACAGACACACTGTAAAGAGTCAATGAGAGTCGATCCCTATCATAGTTTATTTCAAATATATATATGCTTATTGAGCAGTAATTTGCATATCGTAAGTTGCATCCATTTCAAATGTACAACTTAGTGATTAGGACACTCACAGGCTGGGAAACCACCCCCTACATCTGACTGTAGAGCGTTTCCATCATCCCTCAGCAGCAGTCCCACGCACCTGCATCCCTCCTCACCACATCTCTGCTCCGCCCTTGGGAACAACTGATCCACTTTCTGTCTCAATCGATTTGCCTGTTCTGGTCTCCTGTTGTGGGTAGTGGCATCACAGAGATCCATGTGCAAAATCAGATTGTTTCCAGGGTGCTGGGCGTGGTCAGATTGGTCTGGTCTGAGAGGAGAAGACTCACGGGACAGGTCCACATGGAATATGATCTAACTTCCCCCGGATACTTGCACATTCAGTGTCCTTGCCGAAGAGTGAAGTTTCCACATCCCTATTTGTTTGTTTATTTAGCCAAAACCATGGCCCTTGCTCATTTCAGGGAACATACTGTAGAACATATAGCCCTGTCCTCTCAGTTTAGGCCACCAAATCCTGTCTGTGGCACTAGCGCGCGATCTGATTGTCTCACACTTAGTAAACGGTCCCCAATGCCAGAGGCAGGCTGCCCTGGGAAGAATCCATGACAGTCAGGAGAACCAGGGACAGAGTCCAGCTGGGTCTCACTCAAGAGAGCTGACTATTCGGGGTCCACCCATCTACACCATTTACTGAGCACTTACTATGTGTTGGGCTCAGGTCGGGGAAGGGAACCTAGATGATGTGTCAAGAAAGATACAGAATTTGATTAAGTCTTCGAAGTCCAGCTGCTGCAGAGGATGAATGAGGGGACATGGGAATATAGTCAGGGTCTTTGAATGTTCTGCGGATTTGGTACAAAGATGAAGCTAGAGTCCTGGGTAAGGAATGGTGCAGGTGAGAGAGAGAAGAAAGGTCAGATTCTGCGTGGTTTTGGAGGAGGAGGGAAAGAATGAGGGGTGGAAGAAGGTTTTGAGCTGGTCCTTGGAAACAGGGTGGGAGGTGAGGAGCTGCACCTCCTTGAGGAAGGTTCACGGATCAGGATGTGATGTTTAGGACCCAAGGCCATGTCTGTGATGGAAACCTTGACCACTGTCTCCTTTCTTGTTCAGTGTTGACCCAGGAATGTTTCTTTTCCAGATGACAAGAAGGGTACTTGCAGGGTTTTCCCCCTTGTTCTCTGAGCTTTATTTCAGATGTCCCTTCTTTATGACACCCATGTCACCAGACTGATTTCCTTCCTGGGAACTAAATGCCTGTGCAGTCATGGGCTCTGATCCCCAAAACAACCCTTTCAGGTGAGAGAGACTCAGCCTCCTGACACATGGATCTGGAGCCCTGGCCTTCATGAGCACCAGACTGGGTCACTCACAGCGTCTCCCAGCACGGTCATTGACCAGGGACTGTCTCAATGGTCTATCTGTGCAGCTGGAGTGGGGTCCATCACATGCTGACCACATGGCTGAGAGATCTGGGTCCACAGAGGCCAGGACAGGAGAGACGCTTTCCCTAACTGGCTCCTCCACGAGCATCGCTCTGCCTTCTGCCCTCTGCCTCAGTTCATGCTGGGTGTGGTACTGTGGACTCTGGGAGCTGAGCAGGGGATGCAGGCCACTGGCACCTGTCTCACGAAGTTCAGATCTGCCTCCCTGACCATTGCATTGTTCTGCAAAAGATCAGCCTCCGAAAAACCCCACACTTCCATCAGTGAGGCCATGATCTAAAATTCACTAGTCTCAGAAAAGGTCAAATGCACATAACATCCATGTTTAGGAACCTTCTCCCACGGGGGTAACATGGGTGCAGCAGGTTTATCAGCGGCAGTGACAACATTGTCCACCATTACCTGAGCACCTCTCCTCCACCTGCCCTTCCCTCAGGGGGGCCAGTCCCAGAGGCCCAGCTTGTGAATCCCTGGCCACACATTCCGATCCTGGTCCCTTCTGGTCCCATCACAAAGCAAGTGCTCCCCCAGGTCACCTCAGGGTCATTGCTGAGAATCCCATGGCAGGGGGCCTGGTCCAGGTGGTGCTGTCACGGTCACCCTCCTCTTCTGTGTCCTGGAAGCTGGGATCCGCGTGAGCCTGATTCGGAAATGCAGATATCTGACTCGCATACACATACAGCACAGACACGAGTGCCATGTTTTATTTGGTTCACACACTACAAGGTGTGAGGTGAATCTCAGTCAAGGAGCAGGTGTAAAACCAAGTGCTGCGAGTCCCCGGGGAGGACACGGGACCAGCAGTTCGTGTGTTGGAGACACACGGCTCCATCTACAAGGAGGAACCGCACGGAAGGGAAGAACCACGTCCGCACAGAAGGGGACACGCCTCCACGGGGACGGTCCCTGCTCTGTATCTTCCTGATCTACGCGGAGTTTGTACAGGAGACGCCACCTCTGCCCTGACCACCAAACAGCCAGGGAACCTGTGGTCAGACCCACCCTGAGGACTCTGAGTAGAGCACAGAGATGCCCTCAGGTGACAGGGAGGCCACATGAGGGGACACATGGCCTGGCCCTTAGTCAGGGGGAGGTGGACAGAGCCTTGGGGAGCAGGAGCTGTTTCTGATGGGCTCTAGTTGCCATGTCACAGAGTGATGCATCTGGGACTGGGCACCAGGGGGCGCACTGTGACTGTTTCTGCAGAGTCTGGGGGACCATGGCTGGGAGACACCACCTGGCACTGCTAGAGCCCCTACTCATTACTCGCAGCTGTGACAACATCACACCACAGGCCCCACACAGCCCCGCCCCTGCCCACCCCTCACACCCTCAGTCAGTAAGGGCCTGACCCAGGGCCCAGTGAGGGATCAGAAGCTGGGGGTCTCATTTGCATGAGTGGACCCTCCCTCTGGCAGAGCTTGAAGAGGGGAGGGAGAGACTTGGGGAAGCTCTGCCTCAGCTGTGGGACACAGAGGACAGGACTCGGTGATCATCTCCACCATGGCCTGGTCCCCTCTCCTCCTCACCCTCCTCGCTCACTGCACAGGTGACCGGATATGGGAACAGGGGAGGGAGCCATGGGAGACATATGGGTCCCACTCCTCCTCTTGTCTCTAGCCCCAGCATCACCATCTCTGTGTCTCTCCCTCTTCCAGGCTCCTGGGCCCAGTCTGTGCTGACCCAGCCGTCCTCAGTGTCTGGGGCCCCGGGACACAGTGTCACCATCTCCTGCACCGGAAGCAGCTCCAACATCGGAACTTATGATGTGCAGTGGTTCCAGCAGCTCCCGGGAACAGCCCCAAAACCCTCATCTATAGAGATAGTAATCGAGCCTCAGGGGTCCCGAACCGATTCTCTGGCTCCAAGTCTGGCAACTCGGCTTCCCTGACCATCCGTGGACTCCAGGCTGAGGATGAGGCCGATTATTACTGCCAGACTGGTGACAGCAGTCTCAGTGCTCACACGGTGCTCCAGGCCCGTGGGGAAGTGAGACAAGAACCTGCTGTTTCCTGTGCAACGGGGCTTCCCTGAGCAGACCCCACTGCTCTGACCAGACAGCTGCCTTCTTTGTGTGTGTGACCTAAAAGTGAGGTTTGAGACCCACCCTAAGGAAATGTTGTTTAGAGAATGTGTCCACATCCTTTGAATTCTATCCCAAGTCTGTCCTTGTTGGCAATGGATTGAGTAATTTTCTCAAGTTTAGCAATTTCTGGGTACCAAGGTTTGGCTGCTCTAGGGACAGATTCTGTGAGACATGAGGGTACAATGAGGTACCCAGAATCCAGCCCCATCTGAATCAGGAAATATCAGTTGTTTCAAAAAACGGGTCCCGGTAGCAAGTGCTGCCAGGAACCGGCCCCTAATCCCGCACATATCATTATATGTGTCGACCTTCAGGGTCCTGACTGATTACCTGGCTCAGATCTGGCACCTCAGGCTCTTTAACCATCACTGGGTGAGGCTTTAGGTCAAGGCTGATACTCAGTGCACCTCTGTGACAGCAGCCTCGGTGTTCCCACAGAGCTCCAGGCCTGGGGGAACTGAGACCAGAACCCCGTTTTCATCTGCCGGGAGTGGGAACGCCCAGCAGCGCCTGTGCCTGTGGCTTCTGCTCCTTCTGATTCTGCTGCTGCCTCCATGGGCCCAGCTCATCCAGGTCAGCGCCTGGGAGTGAAGGCTCCTCATCTCCCTTGTGTCCTCAGAGTCACTCACCGCAGCAAAGGGTCTCAAAAGAGACAAGTCTACCTCCCTATCAACTGGGACCCGAGTCTTTGAACGACACTCATGGGCAGAGGTGGGGTTCCAGCCATGGTCATCTCAGACCTGAACTGTGGCCGCGGATTCCTGCATATTTACCATTGGTCATTTACTCATTTCCAGAAGTTTCCAGAGCTAAGTCATCCTCTCATTAGTCCTCAGTGAGAATGCCTGTTCTCTGCTCATGGGGAGGTGTCTTCTGTCCCTGCTGCCCCAGCCCCAGAGTGTATCAGGCTGCAGCATCCATTTGGGGCTTTGGGAGTGAGCACGTGTCCATGCCCATCGATGCAAAGATCTAATCGTTGATCTCTTCCTGTTCAATTGCATTGTGATGTTTGCAGATAGATGGCGAATAATAATGGAGTTAAAGTCACACTGACTTACTCCTGGTCTCCGTGGACGTGTCCTCCTCGCCGCCCCATTAGCTCAGGTGCTGGCTGTAGGACTAAGTCATGTGTGCGTGGGGGACAGTGTGAATTACCGTGTCATAAATGTACGTCTGTTTCTATTTGTGTGTCTGGTTTTACTAGGAATTTGTTTGAAATTTGGTCTAAGACTCTTTCAGGATATCGAGATTATGTAATTTAACCTATGATCTATAGATGTGATGTGATAATTAGAGGTTGATCAATATGGAACCCAACTTGTACGCCTGGAATAAATCACATGTGTAATGTCGCATCTACTTAGTAATCTGATACTGACATATCTCTGTTAATATTGAAATTAGAACATTTACATCAATATTATTTAGTATTCCTGTATGATTTTCCTTTTTCTCTATTTTATTTGTGAGGTGTGGATATAACTGTTATACCTGCATTCTACAAGAATTAGGAAATGTTTCATTTTTTCAGTGCTTTGATATGTATATATGAAAAAACAAATTGGAACCATGTGAACACTGAAGTTTCGTCCACTTCCCTATGAAAGTAGGTTTTGCCTTTTTCCAGAACATTTCCACGATAATGTTTTCTATTTTTCCTTAAGAAATTGGTCGTATTTATTTTTCTCTAGTGGGACAATTTCATATCTTTTTAGAGACATGTGTATTTTGTCTATTTTAACAGAAGTTCACACTTAGATTTGTTCTTGCGTTCTTGTCCACACGTCACTTCTTACTTTGTATTTGTGCATTATCCACTTTCACTCAATGTCAGTTATTGTTTGATCTATTCTGCCATTTAAAAACACGATTTCCATGTGCCAATAAGACCTGCTGCTTTTCTACTGTCTCCCTCACTTGTTCTGATGTTCTTATATCGAGGAGACACTGTTTCCTGCTGGTCCTTTTCCGGCCCCTGACATCACTCTCAATGACCTTCTCTCTGTTATATTTTTGTTTACCCTACAGTTTCCAAGGTTCTTATTCTTTTATTTTTTTCTGTAATTAGACTTTATTTTTATAGAAAATTTTAGTCTGCTGCTATACTGCAGAAGACTCAGAGATTTCCCAGCATCGGTAACAAAATTATCCTCTGGTACCAGCATCTCGGGCCCTCCCAGTGTCTTCTGAGATTCTTTGTCTCAAGGGAGAACCAGGGCTCTGCGTCCCAGCTGCTTCTCTGGGCAGCGGTGCCTCCATGAAGTCGGTTATTTGCTAAATTGTGTTCTTCTTGAGATGAGAGTGGCTTCCACTGTCAGATATGGGGTGACAGGCCGCTGCTACAGTGTGCCCCAGGTCACTGGGGAAGGGAAGCAACTCCACTGCTGGTGCTGCCTGTGTCCTCCGTGGGTCCTCACTGCCTGTGACAACATCAGCATCCGGTGATAGCACCAGCCGTTTGTGCCCCACTGCTGACACCCTGCGGCACGGCCACGGAGCCGTCACTTAGAGGACGTCTGCACCAGCCCTACGGGCGTTCTGAGCCTCGTCATCACTACGAGTACCTCGAGTCCTTGTTCGCAACACAGAATCTCTCTAGGAGGACAATTCTGGGATAAGTTTGTCTCTTACATATGACAGGAGATTTAATCACATAAATGATTCTACACATGGTCAATTATAGTTAAGAGATATTAACAGGATTGTGTAGGCTTTCCCAAAATAGCATAATTAGATGAATATTTAACAGAGAAATATGTATTAATTTGTGAGTGCAGCCTCCTGAAATACCAATGGAGAATGAAAACCATGACGTAATGACAGTGGAATCACTGAGGTCCCTGCAGGAGGAAAGAATAAGGTGGGGATGGAGCTGACCACCTGGGGATCCCTCCAGGCTGTGGTGACTCCACAGGAAGAGAACCTGGGGATCCAGCTGTCCAACACCCAGACTTCCCTCTCTAGATGTAGGAAAAGGTATCAGAAGCCCTCTGAGCAGCTTAGTGCCTGCTGTATAATGTAAATACTGAGTTGTGTTTCTGTGGCCACCAGAGGGCGCTGTGGGTCTGACTAGAGTGTGGGTTGTCTGAGTGTGTATACTTAATCTTTCCAGCGGGCCTCATAAATCAAGAGTGTTAGATACTCAGAAATCCCTGTCTGCAGGGGCTGTGGAAGGTTCCAGTGTGTCCCACTTAATTCTGGGGTCAAGTCAGTGAAGAAGCTGCTGACCGAGAAGTAGGACAGATCTCCCACCCTCCTGAGGTGGCCTTGGCCAACTTCCAACCATGGTGAGGAAGAAAGGCATGGCTTTGAGGAGTTCCTCACCTACACTCTCAGAAACTCCTTTGTACAGGAAATAATTGTAAAGAGACCTTGGAAGGAGGGTCAGAGGCCATGGACGCAGACAGCAAGGCCTTAAGACTCCGGCACGAGCTTTCTCATTGTGAATACAATCTCCGGTCTATGAGTGAGGACATCCTAATATCTCAACCATGATTTTCTGCACCTAAGTTTCTGAAATCCCAAGAATACAGATCCTTTCCTCCCTGGAAGTTTTCTGGAGCTCACCCTCCTCCAGGGAAGGACCCTTCCTTTCTCTCCCCCACTCGCTAAAGTCCACTCCATAGGAGTCCTAGGACTGAGATGCGCAATTGAGGCTCCAGCATAGGGATGAGGCCTTGCTTTGTGCCTTCTGGGAGGGCACTGTGCGCAATGTGTGAGGAAGGCTGATTCCTCTGTGGGGTCCCCCGTGGAGGAATCCCTGCCTGGGACAGCAGGGGGCGCTGCAAGACTGCTCAGGAGAGGTTCAGCTGGGGATGCTGTCAGCTGGAACCCACTCATCAGTTGTAGTCTGGTCACTCTACCAGGTGCCCTGTAGAGCCCCTGGGGAGTCCCAGACCAGGGTCCATCCCCACCCTCTCCAGACCAACACTCAGGAGAGGCGACTCAGAACACCAGACGTGGCTGGGACAGCCAGTGGGAGGACAGGTTTGCATGAAAGAACTCCCTGCCCTGGTGTGCAAGGAGGGATAGAAGAAATCAGAGGTGCTCTGTCTGAGCTGAGAGGCGCAGAAGGCAGAGCCCCAGGAGCATCCCACCGTGGCCTGGACCCTTCTCTTCCTCGCCCTCCTCACTCACTACACAGGTGTCTGGATCCTTGATCTGAGAATGTGTCCTCAGGAGGATACAGCTCTCTGCCCTTCCCCCTGGAGCCCAGGTCGTGTTGTCAGAACCCAGACTCACCATCCTGAGTCTTCCTTTCCTTCATTCTAGGGACCTGGGCAAATCTGGGCTGACACAGAAAGCCTCAGCCCCAGGGTCTCTGGGTCTGACAGTCACCGTCATCTGCACTGGAAACAGCAACAATTTCGGATACTATGGTGCAGGCCGGGCCAACAGCTCCTCGTTCTGTTCCTAAGACTGTGATGCTTGGACTTTTTCGACCCCCTGGGCTTCCAGCTCGGTCATCTGGGTCTAATCTGGCAACAGCCTCCCTGACCATCTCTGAGCTCCAGTTTGAAGACCAGGCTGATGATTACTATTCAATGCAGGACAAAAGCCTCAGTGTTCTCACGCTACTCAATGGCTGTGGGGACGTGGGACATCAACCTCCCTCTGCATCTCCCAGGTGGCTGACACCTCATAATCATTGTCTGTGAACAACAGCAGCTGAAGGATTTATTTCTCTGCCAGGATTGAGAGTCCAGTGCTCTTACCTCAGCCCAAATCTTGGAATCTATCAACAATGGCCCAGTCCCATCCTGTCCGCTTAAACCCATTAGCGTGTAAGAGCTGTGGCATCAGCATAAATGTCTGTGTGAAATTTGATCACACAAACACCCATCGGTAGCACATCACTTAGATGCCCTGTAAGCAACCATGTGATGATTTTTATTTATTTAAGTAGTCTCGTTTTCAAATTAGCATTAAATGTTCCTGTCCATATTCCTTTCCCCTGTCAGATCTCAATACAATATATACCCAGGCTGTGTGCTGACACTGCTTAAATGTTTATTAAGGGAACACGGACACATAGTAGATCCATCTCCCACACAAAGGAATGTTTTCAGCAAGAAGGGAAAACGTTGCCGTCCATTGAAGCCTTTAGAGAACTTGCATGTGGTCTCAGTGTGTCACATTGCAGTGGGGACAAGGGGAGGGGAAGCAAGTTGACATGAGTCCACATGATGTAAAGGAAGGATGTAGACACGCCATTATGAAGAAATGTCCTAAGAATATGAGACTGGGAGCTTGAGGACAGACTCCTGGGCGGGAATCACTGCTCCCAGGATGCGGAGAACATGTTTGGGTGGGTGAGAATATTGACAGACAACACGGACTTACAGGGCCTCACCCATGGGAGATGCTGGGAAAGGCGTCCTCCCCTCCCCTTGCTGCCCCCCAGAGAAGTGTCCCAGCAACCTAGGGCTGCAGGGGATCCACAGGGAAGAGAGCCCTGGACACCTGGGTGGAGTCACACATGAGGAAAGAACCTGCATCCTGCACGGAAGGGGACACACCTCCATGGGGACAGTCACGGCTCTGGACCTGATCTTGTTCTGAGAGGACTTTGTATGAGACACCACCTCAGTCCTGACCACTGAGCAGCCAAGGGAGTTGGGGACAGTCACCCTGAGGACTCTGAGTGAAGCACTATGATGCCTTAGTTGAAGTGGAGGCCACATAAGTTGACACGTGGATGACCCTACGCAGGGGCAGTGGAGGGTAAAGTGAACAGACAGAAGGAGTCTCTGATGGGCTCTGCTCACCGACTCACACAATGATGTGTCTGTGGCTCGACACCAGGGAACACTCTGTCCTTCCTGATGTTTTGGGGGTGATCAGAGCTGGGACCAGCCACCTGGCACTGCCTGGTGCCCTCTGCTCAGGCTCACAGCTGTGACCTCCCCAATCCCTTGGGCCCCACACAGCCCTGCACCTGCCACCATCTGACACTCTAAGGCAGAGGAGCCTGACTCTGGTCCCAGTGAGGGATCAGAAAGCTGGGGGGCTCATTTGCATGAGTGGACCCTCCCTCTGGCAGAGCTTGAAGAGGGGAGGGAGAGACTTGGGGGAAGCTCTGCCTCAGCTGTGGGGACACAGAGGACAGGACTCGGTGATCATCTCCACCATGGCCTGGTCCCCTCTCCTCCTCACCCTCCTCGCTCACTGCACAGGTGACTGGATAAGAGGACAAGAGAGGGGACATTGGGAGGCCACACGAGGCCCTGCTCCCTCCTCTTGTCTCTAGCCCCAGCATCACCATCTCTGTGTCTCTCCCTCTTCCAGGCTCCTGGGCCCAGTCTGTGCTGACCCAGCCGTCCTCAGTGTCTGGGGCCCCGGGACAGAGCGTCACCATCTCCTGCACTGGAAGCAGCTCCAACATCGGGGTAGTACTCTGTACAGTGGTTCCAGCAGCTCCCGGGATCGGCCCCCAAACTCCTCATCTATGGTACTAGCAGTCGACCCTCGGGGGTCCCGACCGATTCTCTGGCTCCAAGTCTGGCAACTCGGCCTCCCTGACCATCCGTGGGCTCCAGGCTGAGGACGAGGCCGATTATTACTGCCAGACATATGATGACAGTCTCAGTGCTCGCACAGTGCTCCAGGCCCATGGGGAAGTGAGACAAAAACCTGCTGACCCCTGCAACGGGGCTTCCCTGTGCAACCCTCTTCTTACAAGAAAGCTCGTTCCTTTTTCTTTTGGAAAATCTGAGGTCTTCGACCCACGCCAGAAAACCTGTCTACCAAGTCTGGCCAAATTGTGTGATTTTCTTAATTGACCTGAAGTTCCTGGATGTGGGGCAGGTGGACCTGGGGACAAAGTCCATGAGAGGTGTGTAGGACCCGAGGCTGTCAAAACACGATACCCTGATGGGATGTGTTAACCAACAGAAATGTGTGTTCCCACAGGTCTGAGGCGGGCAGTCCAAGACCTGTGGGCAGGTGAGTCTCTCCCGAGGCCTTGCTCCTTGGCCAGCAGATGGCTGCGTTCTCCCGAGTCCTCACATGGCTTTCTCTGTGTGCGCGCTCACCCCTGGTTTCTCCTCCTCTTCTCATAAAGACACCGGCCCTCCTGATTAGGGCACCACCCCATGAACTCCTTTACCTTAGTTACCTCCTCATTTCCTGGTCTCCAGAGACTGTCACTGCGGGGTGAGGGTATCCACATGGGATTTGGAGGGAACACAGTGCAGTCTACATCACGGGGTCAGGACAAGGCCAGGGACGCAGATCCAGCTGTGTCTGACTCAGGAGATCGTCTATGCAGAGGATGCGCATCCACACCATGTACTGAACACCTGCTATGTGCCTGACTTGGGTCTAGGAGCTCGGGATACAGTGTGGACAAGCAGGAGGGGCCTTGTGCTCAGGGAGCTGACACTGCCTGGGA
Organism: Eonycteris spelaea; assembly: GCA_003508835.1. Taxonomy (NCBI): domain Eukaryota; kingdom Metazoa; phylum Chordata; class Mammalia; order Chiroptera; family Pteropodidae; genus Eonycteris; species Eonycteris spelaea. The sequence goes on along the minus strand of PUFA01000702.1, from coordinate 90,230 downwards.
CAGGATATATGAGTCAAAATATTGTGTCCTCAGGCTGTTTCCCCACCTGGGTACAAAATGCCTCTGTGGTCCCAGGCATCTCATACACGCAACAAACCCCTCAGAAAGATAAAGGCTCATCCCCTGACACACTGGTCAGGAACCGTGGTCTTCGGCATGGCTGGACCCGATCACTCACACACCTCCTTGGCACCATCATGTGACCAGGGAGGAGATGTCTGATTGTTTAGGTTACACAGCGCCTGTCTGGTTGGAACTGGGATCAGTCACAGGCTAACCACAGGGCTGGGAGATTGGGGGTCCAAAGAGAATTTAAATCATGACGGGACTTTCAGCAAATACATCCCCACCACACACATCACACTCTCCTCACCCCCATCGTTAGTTCAGGTTGGGACACTGTGGACACTGGGATCTGGGCAGGGACACAGGCCAGGCTGTCCCTGTCTCCTAGAGCTGCAGCTCGCTCGCTGACCATTCTGATATTCCCTGCAATAGATCAATTCCAGGCCAAGACACGCTCAGCCGCATCCACGGGGTATGATCTGAAACTCAGGTAGTCCCAGGAGAGGCAGAAAGGTGGCCTCACTTCCCAGAGGTACAAGGCAGGTACAGAAGGTTCACGAACCCTCACTAGTGGCCACTTTCACACCACCCCTGAGATCTTCTCCACCGGTCACTCTGTCAAATGAGGATCAGACTCAGGGGCCAGTACTCGAAACTACGCAATGTCCACGCCCTCCATCTGGGGGTGACTTTTCCCCCAAAATGAAGAACCTGCCTCCGCAGTCACCTCTGGGTCGTGTCTGAGAGTCTCCACCTCGCAGGGTCACGGTCACAGGAGCAAGATGAGAGTCAGCCTGCTTCTGGTTCTTCTGTGCCTCTGCCTCTGCAGGACACGAGGTCAATTACAATACAAGAGTAGCGATAAAATTCTCCTGGTTTCCTCCACCTTGGAATGTCCTCGTCACCGTCCTGTAATATTTTGTGTGTCCATAATATCATGCTATGTCCCAGGCCAAGGGTCATTTATCTTCCCAGATTGCACCCTATCCTTCCAGTTTCATCTCCTGTCACCCATCAATTTCAACCCCAAACAACCATCTTCAGCTCATTGACACAAAAGTGTGTGTGTGTGTGTGTGTGTGTGTGTGTGTGTGTGTGTGTGTGTGTGCGGGGGTAAATTTCTAGAGAAATACAAGGTCTGCACAGAAAAATTTTAGTCATCTCAGGAATCACTCCAGGATCCAAGAAAATTAATCCCTGCACTTAAGGACAGTCCTTGATCAAAATAGTATAAGTAAATTAGGTTAAAGTATCCACTTAGATCACTTGCTCATCTCTAGAGTGTCGAGAATAATTCTGAAACGTTACACACCTGACTCTCATACAAATAAAGCGTGAACATGTGCCCTATGTTTTGTTCAACTCATATTTATTGAAGAGAACACTGAGATGGTAAAGAATTAAAGAGAATTTTTTTTAAAAAAAGGTAATTTTATTCCACGAGGAAATGGCCAATGAGGCAAATTGTATTTCTTAGAGATAAAATGATTAATGTCTTAAGAGGTAATAAAATTATAAATTTTGGATATACCTTCTCTTGTTACCAAACCTATAAACTGAGCAATTTCACTTCTGGACACACTCAAAGAAGGACATGTAGTTGTTGGACTTTCTCCATCTCACTCTCCCTCCGACCTTTCCCAAAGGGGACTCTGCTGTCCCTCTGTCACCTTCTCACGTCCCTTCACCTCTCACGCTCTGACGCACACTCCTTCCCGTCTCCCTTTCCAGAAGCTTCAGTGGATCACACAACCAGTCAGCGAGCTCAGCGACCTCACAAACCAAAGCGCATCTTCTTAGACCCAGAGTCACTTGCCTGGACACTCTGGTTGTTCTGAATTCAAATCCTATTGTTGCTGGTCGTCCGCTCCTCCGGGGTCATGTGATTCATCTCTGTTCCTCTGATTATATCAGTTTGTGGACTTCACCTAAACCCTGGGGACCTTTACGTCAGGCCGTGTCCCCTCTACTCTCATGTTGTCTCTGATTCCTGCTCCCCCTGATCCCACCAACCTTTATCCCCTCCCAGAACCAGGATAAAGGGCGACCGTGGCCTCTCTGGTGACCCAGCATCCGGTGTTACAGGTGAGGCTCTGTTCGCCTCCTGTCTTTATGCTGCTTCTTCAGGGTCAGCTCCATGAGGCCGGGATGAGGTCGTCTAGCCCAGCCTGGGTTCCCCTGCCAAACACCATGCCCAACACTGGGTGCTCGGTTAACAGTTACCACTGAAGACATGTCCCTCGTCACCCAGGCCACATGGTACTGGGCCAGGATGGGGCCCGAACCTGGGAGAGAGTCAGCTGTGCCCATGCTCCTGTCTCTGCCCTCAGCCTGAGAGATGCGGGGCCTCCGCCAGGGAGAGAGCGCCCGTGGGAAGATCCAGGGCCTGTCTGGCCCCTCCCTCGTATTCCCAGTGTCATCATTGCTTAGTTATCTACATGAGTCATCACTTACTTACCTCTAAGCAGGGAAAATATATTAATGAATGAATGAAAGAATGAATGAAGGATACAATCTAAGTCCCCAGGCAAGTGGTTACTTTTAACTCCTGTATTCTTCTACAGAAGAGGCAAACCATTCCCAATTGTCTCTGCATTTTTCTCACAAGTCTCTATACCTTTATCCATGACTTCAATATGAAAATGTAGCACAAACAATCACACAATCATCACACCTCACCCCACCTGATCTCACCCGTGTCAGGGGCGTCCCTACCTCTCCTTGTGTCAAAGTCGATCCACCTGGCTCTCCAGACTGTCCCATCCCCTCCCCCTGCCTGGGGTCAGTGGGTCAATTCCCTGTGTCCCACCTCAGGGCACATGCCATTCCCACCTTCCCTGTGTCCTTCCCTGTCAAATTTCTCCAGCCACCTGAAAAGACACTTTGCTAGGTCTCTTCCAAGTTCTTTCATTTTGCTTTTGCAGATTATTTTAGTTTTTGTTTTCTGTCTTGATGGGTAGAAAACTGTACATTTCATTCTGCCAGAACATAAAGAAACCCAGTTTGGTTTTTATACCTTGCACATTTAATGTCAGTTGCAGCTCACTTTAATGTCATCATGAATCTCCCACCTCAAAATACAAAGTTATTACATTATGAGTTGGGGAGAGGCACCTGGAGTGCTCTATGCCTCCTCACATTTGGGGTACAGGATGGTGATCACCTCCTGAGACTCTCCCTGTCCCCCTGGTTTCCCTTATCCTGCCATTTCCCATCCAGGCACATGCAAGGCCACCTCCTTGGCCATAGTATTAACAGCAGCCTTTGCGTGTCCCCCAGGAGTTGGCTTGTGAATCTGAGTTCTGTTTTCCCTCAGGCTTAGCCTCCAGGGCTTGGTGTTGGTGACGAGGGACGGAAGGAGGGCCTTATGCCCCAGCCTGCCATGGCTGTGACTGTGAGTCCTACATCGCTTTCCCCTATGATGCTCCATGCCAATCTCTTGGTTCCTCAGATCCTTGTCATGGTAATAAGTGTCCTGCTGGTCCTGGTAAAAGGCAGGACATAAGCCATCAAGCACCCCTGTCAAGTTCTGTCCTCAGGTCTGTCCTAGAAATTCCTGTAGATCATAATCTCTAAGGAGCAGCACTGATGACAGGCACAGAATTCACACGAACTTCCCTCTGGACTGCCACCCACAGAGGAAGCTCTAATCAACAAGGGGCACATCACGACCCCACCTGCATCATCCCCTGTCGGGTGACGGTAAGAGGGAAAAAGGAGTTAGGAAACAGGTGAAGAGGAGAACTTGGAGCAGCATGGAAGAGGAGAGGTTCTCCTGAGTACCAGCAGGGGGCAGTGTGAGACCCTCCTTGGGAGTCACAGCAGGACAGGTGCTCCCAGCTGGGCACCGCACCACCAACTGGAAGACCCTTTGCTTCTTTGAGGAATTGGCTGATGTGTCCCCTCTTGGCCTGGCGGAGTCCCCTACACATAGGCCTGTGTGTGTTCCAGCAGCATCTTCCTCCCAGCCCCACACATGGCAGAAACCAGTGCATCAACTGTCTCCCTCTGCAAGGGGCCCCAGACCCTGTCAGAGCACCTGGGGGAGGGCAGCGAGTGGGGACACATTTGCATGAACAGCTCTCCTTTGTGAGGCCATCTGGGAGCAGATAAGAGAGGCCTGGGCAGCCCAGAGCCAGATCTGTGGGCTAAGAAGTGGCTGCATGCACCATGGCCTGGACCCTAGTCCTCCTCGTGCTCCTCTTTCAGTGCACAGGTAGGGACAGGTGTCATGGACCAGGTCTCAGTTCGAAATTTGCTGCCTTCATGCCCAGTCATCTCAGAGACTTTACCCTGGTCCCTGCCCCGACAATGACAACTGTCTGTGTTTGCAGGTTCCCTCTCCCAGCTTGTGGTGACTCAGCCATCCTCCCTCTCTGCCTCTCCGGGAGCATCAGCCAGACTCACCTGCACCCTGAGCAGTGGCTTCAATATTGGCAGCTATTACATCAACTGGTTCCAGCAGAAAGCCAGGGAGCCCTCCCCGGTATCTCCTGGAGTTTAAGTCAGACTCCGCAAAGCACCAGGGAACCGGGGTCCCCAGTCGCTTCTCTGGGTCCAAAGACGCCTCGGCCAACGCAGGGCTTCTGCTCATCTCCGGGCTCCAGCCTGAGGACGAGGCCGACTATTACTGTGGCACATGGGATGGCAACACTAAGACTCGCACAGTGTTACAGTCCCAGAAGGAAGTGAGACAAAACCTCTGTGCTCTCTAGGCCTGTTGCAGTCACGCCTGCTGGTGTCTGTGACCAAGTCCAGCTCCGTGGTGACTTGTGTTGTCAGGTCTCATGCAGACCTGCTCTCCTTGGACCAGTAGTCCTGGCAATGTCACGTCCTTCTCTTCAGTTCAACTTTTAGAGTGACTTGTTGTCCATATATTCTCACGGTGTTCATGTTTTCACAGGCAAAAATTTCTTGCTCAGAAATAAATATTTCCCAGGGGGCACAGCTGAGGACATCAAATCAGGTTGATTCTGGCCATGCCTAGCTCTGGTCCAGGAATGACTAATATTTACTTCTGGTGTGAGCACTTCAAACTAAACTTTGTGACACAGCCATGAAGCAGAAATGAAGTGTATTCTATATACCGTGAGTGAATTATAAATGTTAACAAAATAAAACAATACTATTGAAAACAACCTCAACGTGAAATATTGAAGAATATGAGAAAAAATGAAAATGTTGTGACAAAATGTTGTGAAGGAATTAAATAAAACTGAAATAGATATTAGTAGTTTGTGGGTTGACATACACAATGTGGTTGGAGAACAGTTGTTTGCACACTCAATGAAAAACTGCCAGCAAGGTCATCAGGTAAAATGCCACACAATGAAGAATGAGGTAGGAAAGTTCAGAAAAGAAATGGAAAAAGTACCAAAAAAAATCATAATGAAACAATCCTTCTCCAGTTCCATGGGACCTGTCCCAGAGGAGGCGCAGACCAAGTGGGAAGATGCTGTTCTGAGGGGTGACGGGCAGTGTGGGTGCTACAGGCCTGGGCTGGGTGTCACTAGGCACTGCAGCTGTGTTGTCACCTGTAATGTGCACCTGGGCGACATGGTTGTGATCCTCACCTCACCCAATAAAAGACCCTGTGACCTGTATTTTATTTACAGAGACTCGGGAACCTAAAGGCTCTATATGGAAGAGGGCACCATGTGGTTTCAGGGACTCTGACTTCATCTGTATTTCCAGAAGTTAGAAATGGAACCTGCGTCCATAATTCCTGGAAAGACAATCTGAAAACTCTTCTCAGAAAATGGGTGTCCTCCAATAGCTGCCTCATTCCATCTTAGAAAGCCCGGGGATGTCCCCGACACACATGGGGTGTCTCTTATCTGATCTTGTGGACGTGGATATCGTGGGAAGCCAAGCCTGCGGGGAAATCTTGGATTCCCTGTCCCTGACCTCCACTACCTGAGACTTGGCCCTCTCAGGGCCTGTGTGGACCCAGGACATGGACTCCCCCTAATCCTACACGTACAATAGAAGGTTCCACAGTACGGGACCCGGAAAGGAGCCAGAAAAACAGAAGCTGATGTGGATATGGAGTCAAGAAAGCGATGTGACACAGCTGGGCCTCAGCTCTGGGGCCTAAAAAACAGGGTTGTGGATTGTCTACACCACACCCTGGATTCCCGTCTTCCTCACCCACATTAACACCCATGCTCATCCTCCCCCAGCTCTGCCGCCTCCTGCTGTGGGAACACTGCCCTGTGCTCGAGGTCTCTACCTCTCTTCACACTGATCCACCTTCCTTAGGGGGCTGGGACCCAGGAGAGAAAGCGGGAAGCTAGCTACTGCCCTGGGAGATGCAACAATGGTGGCTAGAATGGTGTGATTCTGACACATCAGCATCAGGGTCTGTTCACATCATCAAAGATCTGCACACGTAGATACAGGCATGTCCTGTGGGAACCTTGGTTCTCTTTGTTTTTGCCATGTCTCCTACAGCAGAAGCTCCTGGTTACAACTTGAGGATGGAGCCAAACACCACTGACCAGCATCATGCACCGTCCCCGTCCTCCTTGACTGCACCAGGCCCGGGAGATGAGAGTCAGCACCCCGGGCCCCACAGTCAGTCTCCCCCACAGCAGTGCTAGCGGGAGCACCGAGCGTTTGCTCATGTGATCAAGTGCGGACGTGAGAAATGGGTGTGTCGCTTGTTTCCTTACTTTCTTCCCACTGCACCTCACATGGGGACAGTTGGGGCTTCCATTTCAGTTTGTATTCAGGGGCTGGGTTCTCATTCTTGGTGACTTTCTGCTTTTGCAATTCCCCTCACTTACCAAACTCTCTGGCAATCCCACACTCTGTGCTCTGGATCCTCACATCTCTTAGACCGAGGACAAAGTGAGCAGGAACACAAATCTTACCTCCCTGGATCTTTTAGATTCTTTAGCCTCCTGCACCCAGGCTGTGCTGACACATCTATCCATGGTGTGGGTTCAGGTCTCAGGAATAACATCGTCTACAGCACAAAAAGCAGCTTCATGGAGATGCACTGCATGGCCCAGCAACAACACATCCGGGCAGGAGCCCTAGAGACGTGGTACCTGGAGTTCTGTCTCAAAACCAAGTGAAATGAATCCGCTGGCAAGAAATGGATCTCGAGGAGCTCCTAGATCCTGTCCTCAGAAGAGGCTGTTCATTAGGATCAGACGTGGGTGATCTGGCACAGTGCTCCAGACCCCAAAGGACTGGAGACGCCATCCTCCCTCTCCTCCTGTGGGACCATCACATTCTGGTCCCTTCCTGCATCTAACTTCACATCAGGGCTGACTCTCCTGCTGAAGTGGTCACCACCCCCTGAGGATCCAAAGACTTTCCAAGGGTCTGAGGCTTTGAGAATGGCTGAAATATTTGTCATGGTATGTTCTCAGCCTGGTCACCTCTCCACAGGTGCAAACTTTCTCCTGATTGCACAGATTCCTTCTGAATAATCAATGGAAGTTAACAAGAGGCTGATGCCCAAGGACCCAGCTTAGGATCTGACCACAAGGAACCCAAGTAATTCAATCTCATTCATGTCTTTGTCAGGAACTCAAGGCGATGACGACTTTTCCATGTCTGCACCCCACCTGTGCTTGGTCACTTTAACTGTCCCCCTGAGTCCAAAATATCCCTCAGACTTGTTGAGTAGGGTGACAAGGAAAGCAGAATGTGATCATCTGTGACCTAGGAGTCCCCTGGGTTACACCTCTACCAAGCTCGTGTACGACCGTCCCTGCTCCTAGCCAGGCCTTGCTGCTCACAGAAAAGGGAGACTCTCTCTCTCTCTCTCTCTCTCTCTCTCTCTCTCTCTCTCTGTCTCTGTCTCTGTCTCTCTCTCTCTCTCTCTCTCTCTCTCTCTCTCTCTCTCTCTCTCTCAATCACCCTCTGAGGGGATCCTGACCCTTAGGCCTTGGGAGATGCCCTCCCATTAAGGGTGTGTCTCTCAGACCCTCACCAGCTCCCTGCCCCACTTCAACCCCAGGACTTCCCGCACCTGTCCAACCTCTCTGGTTCTTTGTCTGGGATGATATTTAGGAGCTATCAGTATTTTAGACCTAATTCTTATAAATCCATTAAATCCTTTATTAAATCCACTGAGTCCTTAACAAAAGGACTTCATCAGGCCTGAGGCAGACTGGGAACATGCCTTGAGGATTTCTTAGGCCAGAATTGGAGGAAGAACCGCTACCAAGGATGAGAGTTCCATTCATCCTAATGTTCTTTTCATATCAATCGCAGATGAGATAATTACAAACTTAGAATAAAGAAGCTTAAATATATCAGAGTCAAAATAAAAAGTCCTGTCAGGGAAATTTTCAAGGGCACCTGAGATCCTACAGAAGTAATCAAGGAAACAGACGCATTTTCCCTGAGGACATTTTGCTCTCATTGCAAAGACACGTTTAATGTGAGTGGGAACCTGTCAGGTGCCCCTTACAACAAGGACTACAGCAACAAATAACCGCCACCAAATATTTCCACTTATAAGGTCACCAAGAGAATTATGACCAGGAATGAATTAGTGGGGTTCCTGGGGAACTTTAAGCCTGGCTCTTCATTCAAGGTCATCATTTGCTCGTAAGAGCCAGGGCCAAGGCAGTAGCAAAATCAAGTATCAGGACATCCTGAAACATCTGGTAACAGATGCATCCACTGATCTGCCTGGAGGTCGTTAGGGACCTGAGAACTCAATGTCTTCGCCCCAGACTGCACACGGTGGTCCTTCTCCTTCTACTGCCCTGGAAAATGACATGAGGAAGATCTACCTGCAGAAATCAGAAGCCCTTCCAGGAGAGCCAGGAGTGACATGGGCTGAGGACTGAGTTGAGACCAGCAGGGGGCGGAGGTGGACCGGTCCTGAGAGCTCAGGATCTGGACCAGGCAGGCTGGGAGAATGCTCACTGGCTCTGGCACACTTGAGCAGGCAGTGTCCTCACTGAAGTGTGACTTTCCTGCACCTGGGTCACCGGGAGCCACATGAGCACTCGGCTCTGACACACACATTTGCCTCATGTGTCACCCTCCTCTCATGAAGTCATTGGCCAGGCCTGATTTACAGCAAAAGTCAGTGGACCATCACACAACAGAAATAAATTTGTTTGAGAAACTTGACCTACTGTGCTGCCTGGGCACAGGATAGGACACACCTGGGGAGGGAGAGTCTCAATGCCAACAATTAGGCCTCACCGAGCAGAGCTCTGGGGCTTCTCCCCGTGACCGAGATTCCTCTCTTCTCACTTATTGGAAGGAGTTTCCTTTAGGGGACAGAGAAAGGATACTGGGGAGGAAGGGCATTTGCACAGCCTTTTGCTCCTGGCATCTAGGCACAGGTGGTCGTTATCTATTCTCTACCACATGCTAATTTCCAACCAGGGTCCTGGGTCAGAGGGTGCTGTCTTTGCCATCATTAGTGCCTAAGTCTTTGGTTAAAAATGATTTAAAATATATATGATATTAGCAGCCATGTAGCCTGAATTTCTTTTCCCTTTTAGAAAATCCGTGGAATGCAACCCAACAGAAGCAGTATCCAATTTGAAAATCACAATTCAATCTCATTTATGATCATAATAACCGTCATTGCACAAAGGACTCGATATAAGAGCAAGAAGAATCCATTGTATCAGAAGAAAAATTCACTTTGGCCCCAGGGAGGATTTGGGCTGAGTCTAGGGTATGTGCGCTGTCTCCGGGTGACAATGCACCTGGACTCTAGGAGACAGCAGATGTGAAGAGGTGGTGGGCAGCCTGCATTAACCATTTTCCTCAGAGAGAAAAGCTCCTCCTGAGTCAGGCAGTGTCACTCAGGACCCCCAGGGGGCGCTGCTCTGTCTCCTTCCTGCATGTGAGGGGCTCCAGGGGCCTGGGTGCATCTCCCTTATCCAGCCTGTCCACCCCTCCATTCCACCCTGGCTCCTAATCCCCACCCACATCTGCCCCAGGGGCGACACTAATGGGACCCATGGTGCCTAGAGGATGCCGAGACAGTGTGCACGGTGGCAAACCTCAGGGAGCCCTGCTCTAATTACACCAGAAAACGTATTGATTATTGTGAAATAAATGCTTTATCCGTCTGCCTGTCATTCTTTCAGTGTATTTTTCTTACTAGTCTGTTCTTTCTTATTTATTTTTCTGTTTTATAGGGACTTTTAAAAAATATTGCCAGTGGATGAGTATTACCAGAGGAGGATGTACAGAGTCCCTAGATCTACAGAATGACATGTGGGTATAGCCATTTCCAAAGGGTCCCCATTTTGCTTGTGCTCATCACCACTACGAGTCCATCCATGGGACAGACTGTGGTGTGAACCTCCCTTCACCTGTCACTCAGACATGGCCTGGTCACGCAAAGCTTACTCTCATTGTCCCCTGGGATTCTCATTCCTTCCTCCCTTCCCTCCTCAGTCTTTCCCTCCCACCAGGAGTAAGGGAAACTGTCTCAGTGAAAGTGGGTCGAGAGGTGAAGGCCTTCCACCTTCCCAGACAATGAGAACGTGGCTGGTCTTGGGGCCTTTGTCCTCCTGCTGAGCTGAAATCAGGATGCGTTGTCCCCAGGGGTCACTCTGGGATTCCACCTCTACTATGCGAACAATTGAAGGAGCATCAGCGAGTCCACCCCCTGAGGAAGACACGGTGTGGAACTGAGGAGTCAGTGTGCTAAGGCGCGTGCAGTCGAGTGAGGGGTCCTGGGTGAGGGACCCTCTCCTCTGAGAGGAGAGTGCTCTGGGAAGGGCCATGCTTGGCTAGGACTTGCCCCTACCCCAGGCAGAAGGCTGAAACTGATTTCAGACATTGTGCTAAAAACACCAGAGCCAGCAGGGGGCGCGGTGGGTGCGTGTCTGAGCCTCATGTGGCCAGACCTCAGCTGAGACCCCAGCGCCTTGTTCACCACTCCCTGGGGCCCAGCAGGTCCTTCTCCCTCCCACCCCTACCCCAGATAAGCTCACATCAGATGTTCACCAATCTATGCCCTCCAAACACAAACTCCAAAGCAGAGGGGACTGAATCTTGGTTCTCAGACAGGCTGGGGCAGACAAGGAGGTGGGGAATCATTTGAATGTAGGGCTTGTGTTCCCATCAGAGTGAGGAACAGGATGAAAGAGGTCTGTCTCAGAGCAGGGGCATGGAGGGAGCTCCTGGCTAATCTCGTCCCTGTTCTGGACCCCTTTCCTCCTCACCCATCTTGCTTACTGCGTAGGTGACAATGTTTTGGGTTCAGGAGGGTAGAGCCTAGGGGGACACATGGACTTTCTCCCTGGCAGGGACCCTGACTCTCCATCCCAGTGACTGTGTCCTTCATTTCAGGGTCCTAGACACAGTCGTTGCTGACCCTGTCATCCTTGGTGTCCCTGACTCTTGATCAGGAGGCCACATCTTCCTGCGGACAGCAGCAGCATGGGATCCAGGACTGTGTGGGGTCCAGCTCTCTGCGGGACTGCCCTCCAAACCGAACTCGTGGAAGAACTAGACCCTCAGTAATTCCAGAATGATTTTATGCCTCCAAATAAGGCCCTGTGGCCTCACTGACCGTCTCTGGGCTCCTTCCTGAGGACCAGTTATTACAACTGTCCCACAGATGACAGAGATACCAGTGCACACAGTGTGCCCAGGATGAAGTGAGACACAAACTACCCTCTAGGACCCCTGATCAGACCTTCCTTCCCCTGTGGTTGTTGTCACCTCTGTCACCAGCACTTGATTGTCTGAAGATCGCCCCCTCCTCTGATCTCATCCTAGCTGTAGACTGAGACATTCCTAATGGCACACGTTTTGCCTGGTCGTGTCCCCATAGCCTGGAGCCCATGCCCAGGGTGCAAGGTCTCTCCAGGCAAACAGTGGTGGGACAGAAGAAGACTGATTCCACACATGCCACTGACCGACAACAAGAAATCACCTTTTTGGTTTTGTCTGTTTTGTTGTGGAGTGGTAATGAAGGATCTAATGAAGCTCTGCGTGTGTTACGCTGATTGATTTGAGAGTCCAGTTCTCTGTGGCCTCTCTGCAGTGAGAGGGGCATCCCTCAGCCACCACATGCGTTGTCCAGAATCCCAGCTGCCCTGGTTCCTTCTCTGTCATCATGAGAAGCTTCAGATAAGAAGATCAGGACACCAGTGTCATCTAACTGGAGTGCCCGGTGTGTCAGAGATGTCAGGTGGAGTTGAGATCTGTAGGCGGTGTGGGGACAGCATAGGACACTCTGAGATGTATTTTTCCAGATGGAACAATACTCAGAGTCCCCGGGGGGATCAGCCATCTGTGTGCTCACTGGACTATGCTGACTTGCCAGGACCCAGGGTCATCAAGAAGCAGGTGCCTCGCCTCGTGACTCAGCTCATCTCCTGCTCTTTCTCCTGACCTGTGAGGACCCAGGGCAAGGAGGCTAGAAGCAGACAAATGAGCATGGCTTTTCTGAATGAACCAACTCCGCCCCCACGTACCTGGGTGATATATAGAGACTCAGGGCAGCTCCGTCCCCACAACAGAGCTGCAGGGACCAGAGTCTGTGTCTCCACCATGACCTGGGCTCCTCTCCTCCTCACCCTTCTCATTCCCTGCACAGGTGAGGCTGACCTTACCTGGGGGTGGGGCATCCACGCTCAGCTCTGCTCCACAGCTCCTCTCCTTCAGAGTGACCTGACATCCTGGTCTCACTCCTCTCTGTCCCCTCACAGTGTCTGTGGCCCAGGCAGGGCTGACTCAGCCGCTCTCCGTGACCGGGTCCCTGGGACAGACGGCCACCCTCACTTGCACCGGAAACAGCAACAATGTTGGCAACAGGGAGCAGCTTGGCTGCAGCAAGACCCAGGGCGTGTGTCCAAACTCCTGGCCCGCAGGAATAACAACCGGCCCTCCGGGGTCTCTCAGAGATTCTCGAGCTCTAGGTCAGGCAGTGTGTCCTCCCTGACCATCTCTGGGCTCCAGCCTGAGGACGAGGCTGATTATTACTGCGCAGCGTGGGACAGCAGCCTCAGTGCTCGCACGGTGCTCCAGCCCAGTGGGGAAGTGAGACGCAAACCCTGAGCTGCCCTGGCCTCACCCAGCACGTGGGGCCTCACAGAGCAACTTTAACTGCGCAGGAAAAAACAAGGGCTGAGTTCTAACTGACAAGTGTGTGGACTACTCAGGAATATTAAAAATTATCATTCAAAATAACCATGGGAGTCAAAATGACTGAAGCTGCAGGATTAACACATGTATGTTGTCAACATCACTGTGACTATATTTGTATCTAAACAAATATGTGCCCATTCACATGCCTTAACAATTAGGAAGAAAGAACTCAAGGTTCTAGTGAGTATTTATTTTCTTAGATATTTACTTCCCCTTCCATTGAGAGGTGCTACATTCATATGCTCAGAGGGCAACCTCTCGGATTTGAGTGGACATTCAGCATGGTCACCATGAGCAGCCTCCCCCATGTTTCTGTCCCTGACACGTGCTCTGACCTCTGACCTGAGGGCTCTTGCCTTCTCTGTCAGGGAGATCACCTGACTCGTCCTGCAGATCTCCACTCACAGACCACAGCTTTCTTCAGCTTTCTTGGGCCCAATACCCTGTGCACATGCCACCACGCTCCCAGGGCCATGTCACCCTATGTGTGGCACCCATTACCTGTCCTTCCACATACATGTTCAGTCTCTGGCCCAGCAGACAAGGTTGAGGCTGTAGGGGTACAAAAGACCGAGATTGATATTTTGAAAACAGAATAATACTTTTCTGTCAAGATTGAAGTCCAGAGCATCATCATTCCCATGGTGACCTAGAAAAACTCTTTTACACCACACTCTATTGGGTATACCATCAGCAAAGACTACTGTAAAAAGTTCATGCTATGTGTGGTGTGCTTGGGGACATCACAGTGCCTGGGGAGTGTGGGTCCTGTGACCAGCAAGGGAAGCAATGCAGTGTTTCAGAGTGTCAGTGCTGGGCAGAACAGCTGGTAAACCACTCAGCAGGCTCTAGGGGAGTTGGGTAAACTGTCCTCACTGATGTGTGACTTCCTCCCTCTATGGGGTCCTCATCACCCCTAAAGCTCCTGGGTCTAGCTGCCTCACCACATTGTTTTAAATTTAAGTCATCTCTCTCTCTTCTCTCTCTCTTCTCTCTCTCTCTCTCTCTCTCTCTCTCTCTCATTTTTTCTTTTCCTTTCTTTTTTTCATGTGGAGTCTTTGGCTAAGTCTGGTACATGTTGGAGCTGATGGACAATGAGGACCTGGAATGCATTTCCAAGGAGGATGTGGCTCCTAAGGAAGCCTGTCCAGAGGATAATATATTTGCGACATAAACCCCACTGTGGAGCCTCAGGGGACAGAGCTCTGTATGTCCCCAACTTGTCCTGGATTCTTTCTCTTCTCACCCCTTCTAAGTGATCCATTGTCAGGATTTAGGGCAAGGAACTCCTGAGGTCACACAGGACCTGGATTCTCAGTTTCAAAGAGGCAGGTGCTGTGACACCAGACTCAAAACCCTCTCAGTGTATTGGTCACTGGGCAGAAGGTCACCCCTTTCTGCACGGGAAGCCTGTGCAATAGGGGTTATTCTGGGTCTGAGACAGAAGCCCCATAAATGTGATGCAGCCTGAGCGAGAGGCAGAGTGTTACTTCTCACCTGGGGTGACGCCACAGAGTCACAGGTGGTCTTCAGCCCTGGGCAGTGTGCCCACACCTGCCCTCTGCTCCTCCTGTCCCTCCCGTCACGCCTCTGTCACTAATTATTATCGGTACTGGTCCCGGTGAGATGTCCACTGTCATTTCTGCACCAGCACTGAAGTGTCCAAGGCCATGTCATACACTAGATCTTTAAGAATTTCTACTTGGCTGTTCCCATCAAGCTAAGATTGAATCACTGATTTCTCTTAGTTAATTGTATTGACTACTAGTCGCAGAAATGTGTGATTAATAGTGAAGATGAATATCACCTTTGCTTGTTCCTAATCTTTGTGGAAATACCCCTACCCATCTAAGGGGCTGGCCGTGGTTCTAAGGTTCTAAGTTACGCACGTGTGCGAGAGCGAGGGTTGATTCCCACATTATAAATAGTGTTTGTGTTTTTATGTGCCTTTTTAGAAATTGGTGTTCAATATGCTTGAAGGTTCTTTCTCAATCAGCTGAGGCAATGGTCACTCTATTGATGTGCTAGAACGTTCTGAGATATTAAAATATTTCTTAATATGAAAATAACTTATATCATTGGAATAAATTGGACTTTATAATAGTGTATCAAGCAATCTAGCATGTAGCTCTCTTTATTAAAATTCCTTAGATCACCTGTAGCAAAACTGAATGTTATTAGTAATTTCCCTTTATGAATTTATTTATAAGATGTATTTATTAATATTATAACTATGCCAATAAAATTGCTTTGCTATATTATGAAAAAAAGAGAAGCAAATAAATAGGAATCATCTTATTTCTTATGAAATTTAGAAGAATGGTTCCATAATATTCCTAGGCTTTCTACAAAAATTGTTCTTTATTTCTACTAGATTCGATGTTTACTTTCTTAGGAAATTATGCATTTTATTTTTTCTAGACTTTATCCCTTAATTTCTTTTCTATTTTCCTTTTCTTCCACGTATGACCAACAGAGGGCGCCATGGGACTACGCTGTGGTCCCTGCACTGCTGCTCCGTGAGGACCATTCGCTCAGTGGAGCCTGCGCCTGGGGGCTGTTCTCTGTGCTCCTTCACGGGACTCAGCAGCTGTGAAGTCTCTGGCCTGGCAGAGTCCCCTGAGCAGGGACCTTTAAGTGGCCTCAGCAGGTGCTTCCTCCCAGGGCTCTCCCAGAGGGTGAAGCCAACCTCCATCCTCAGTCTGGCTGTGAGCTGAGCTCCAGCACCAGGGCTCAGGGAGGGGCTGGGCGGTCACTGGATGGACACACATTTGCATGCACAGCCCCTCCTCTGGCGGAGGGTGGAGAAGAAAAGGAGGCCTGGGGCAGCCCAGCCCCACTGTGGGCTCAGGGGCTGCGTGCACCATGGCCTGGACCCCCGTGCTCCTCGTGCTCCTCTCTCAGTGCACAGGTAGGGATGGCCTTTGCCAACCAGGTCTCATTTCGAAATTCACTGCCTTCATGCCCGGTCACCTCAGAAACTTTACCCTGGTCCCTGCCCAACACTGACAACTGTCTGTGTTTGCAGGTTCCCTCTCCCAGCCTGTGCTGACTCAGCCGCCCTCCCTCTCTGCATCTCCGGGAGCATCAGCCAGACTCACCTGCACCCTGAGCAGTGGCTTCAGTGTTGGAAACTACTGGATAAACTGGTACCAGCAGAAGCCAGGGAGCCCTCCCCGGTATCTCCTGAGGTTCTACTCAGACTCCAGTAAACACCAGGGCTCCGGGGTCCCCAGCCGCTTCTCTGGATCCAAAGACGCCTCGGCCAACGCAGGGCTTCTGCTCATCTCGGGGCTCCAGCCTGAGGACGAGGCTGACTATTACTGTGCTACATATCACAGTGGTACTGACACTGTGCTGCACAGTCACAGGGAAGTGAGACTAAAACCTCCCCGAGCTCTCCCTGCCTGAGGCCGTCACCTCCTCTTGCCTGAGAGCAAGTCTATCTCAGGGCGACATCTGTTGTCACTTCTGCAGCCAGCGTCTGACTTTCTTTTGAAGACAATCTGACCTTTCCCTCATTTCGCATTTTAGACTGAACCCTCACTGTTATACCTCACATGTTCACGTTCTCAGGGGCAGGAATGCCCTCAGAGATAAAGCCCTCCCGGGGGTTTTGGTGGAGGTGTGGACTGTGGGGGGTTCTGGCCACGCCCACCTCCAAGTGCAGGGGAGACTCAGAGCTGCTTCTTGGCACCTGCTTCGATCTGGGCTTTGAATACCAAATAACATGCAGAGATGAGTAGCAATGCACAGATCAGCAACAATCCATCAAAAATTAACGAGAAAACTTTAGATAACATTTATAATAACATCAAAACAAGAAATACTTAGGGACGGTGCTTCTGCTGGGGCTCCTCACTTACGTCTCAGGTCAGGGGAAGGGACTCTGCTTCCTTGGGGGACACATCAAAGCAGGGTCTCAGGGTGACCTTGTATCTCATAACACTTGTGTGTCTCCTGTTGGTTCCAGGGGCGAGTTCTCAGACTTCAGTGACCCAGGACCCATCGCTGTCAGTGTCTCCTGGAGGACGGTCACACTCACCTGTGGCCTTAGCTCTGGGTCAGTCTCCACCAGTAAAGAACCCAGCTGCTACTAGCAGATCCCAGGCCAGGCTCCCCACATGCTTATCTACAGAACAAACAGCCGCCCCTCTGGGATCCCTGGGGGCTTCTCCAGACCCACCTCTGGAACAAAGCCGCCCTCACCATCACGGGGCCCCAGCCTGAGGATGGGGCCGACTATTACTGTAGTCTGTTTGTGGGTAGTGGCATTTCCACAGTTATGTGAACCCACAGAGAAGTGTAACGAAAACCTCCTCATGTGCTCAGAACCTCAGCCTCAGAGGCAGAAGGGAAGAGACAGGGTAGACATGGCCAGCACGCCGTGGGGAGGGGGCTCCGTGGCCCCACTCTCCTGCCCAGTGGCTCATGGCCATGTGCCTCCTCCAGTCTCCAATGTGACTCCCGCAAGACTGGGCTTCCTCTCCCCCTGTCTGCCTGTAATAATGGGGAGGGGGCTCGGCTCCAAAATATGTCAACCACAGTGAGACTCAGAGACCCCACTGCTCCCCGTGAGTCTCCTCTGATTCAAACAGCGTGAAGTAGATGAGGTAAAAGGGGTCAAATATGTGGTGACAGAAAGAAATCTAACTATGGGTGGTGAACACACACTGCAAAATATACATGACTTACTGTTGAATTGTACACTTCAAATTTACTGGATTCCATTAACTAGTATCATCATAAAAAAAAAAAGCATGGACAGACAGACTATGATTCATTGATTTGTCCCTGCAAATCTCTCCCATTCAAAAACCCAGGAACACTCAGAAACAGATTTAAAATCTCAGGTCACCGCTGAAAACTTGCTTGATTTTAAACTACAACCAGAAGTGGGAAGAATGTCCACAAGCACGTGCTCTCTACGGATGCATTTGTGGCTCATGGGAGGAGCATCTATGATATTCGAAGACGTCTGATGGAGAAGTGGCTCCCGAAACTTACACCTGAGCTGACGCCCTGGTGCCAGGACAGGAGGTGAGGGCTGCAGGTCGTGCCACTGCGTGAGCCCCGCTCAGGCGTCCAGCAGTGGCCGTGAGGGGGAGACGCAGAGTGTGGACATCTGGATTGTTCATTTTTCCTCAATATGAGAGGCGAGGGGGCTTTCCTGCAGGTTCCGGGGTGAGCTGGGCCCTCTGCTCCATAGTCTGGACTTCCGGCCTCCAGAGCAGTGAGAAATTAATTTCTGTTGTTTGTCAGACACCCAGTGTAGGTCGTTCGTTGTAGCAGTGGGAACAGAGCAAGACAGCAATGGGTCCTGAGAAGTAGAGGTGACGCTGTCAGAATCACCTAAAAGGCGTCCTTGTTGTAAAGCTGCACGATCATGGCTGACGCTGCTCCTGGTCTAGGGTTTTGTGGAAGGACGACCTTGGGAGCAATGGACTTGGATATTCGGCTGAAGTGATTTCTAAGGCAAGAGTGGACGGGGCTTGGCTCCTCCTGACTGCTTATAGTAAAATGGGAGCGGACAAAGTCTTAAAAACAGAATCAGAAAGAAAAAAGAAATAGTACTTACCATTCTGGGCCTGACCCAATTGTGTGCAGTTAGGACATGAAGAATGTGACCAATGCGACCACCTGACCAGGAGCTGAGTGCCTGTCGGCCCTTTGCCCGTAGCCAGGAGCTAGCCTCCAAGGCCATGGAAGAATTCCTTGTGAGGAGGAGATTCAGAGGTCATCAGAGCTGCCACTGGCATCAAGGCCCAGAGGCGAGGGCTGGGAGGAGGCAGAGAGGTTTCAAAGGGACGCTTGCAGAATACAGGGGACCTTGGCACTTCCCACCCAGGGCCCCACCACACCACATTCTCTGCACCCCGCCCAGCAGCTCTGTGCACCTGGCTTCCACAGGTGTGGCTTGGCAGGCCTGGTGTGGGCGGGGCTGTGGCCACCCCTCCTAAGGGCACAGCAGCATACATTGGTGGCATCCTCTGTTTGCTCCATTTTCACTACTTAACCGAATTGACAGTCCTGGGGCGTGGCTGCCTCCACTTAGATCAGAGCGCGAACCCTCAGGGCTGTGCCATCATCCTGCAGAGTTGTGGGGTCGAGTTTCCTCTGGCCCCTAACATCTTGTGTTCTCAGAGGCTGGGGTGGCCTTAGTAGCTTGTTGTCCATGGCCCCATAGGAGGTGGTCAAGTGCATTGTTGTCAGACCCAAAAAGATTTGTTTTTAACATACCACTTTATGAAAACAATGTGATCTTAAAAACGAGAGCTCATATAATCAGTAATCACACATGAAACGGACCAGATTGGCAAAGGAAAAGTCACACTCCCACACACACATAATCAAGTCTTAATTCAGTTTAGCCGGCATTTAGTAACCAAGACAAATTTAGTAATATATTGATATGAGACAGCTTGATTTTGTGTGTAAAGGTAAACGTAGAAGCAAACTATGTTTAAGTGAAACTTACAGTAACATAGAATAAATAGAAAAAATTATCTTTCTTGCTGACCATAGAGAAAAAGCTAAATGAAAGTAAAATGGGAGAAAAGAATCCAAAAGGACCAGGATCGTTTACCACACCTAACAGTCCAGGAACATTTGTGTGCGTGTCAGACTATTCACCCTGCAGAAGAGGGCGTTCTCTTCCTGCGTCTCCACCCCATGGACCAGAGGGAGCCCCCTGTGTGTGTCCCTGAGGAAAAGCTCAGAGTCACAGAAGCAGAACAGCACTGGTCCCGCTGTCCTCAGAGCGTGTTCCCTACAGAGACTCCTCGTGACTGTTCCCTGCGGGGGTGTGACGGGCAGGCAGGGGCTGGGAGGGGGCTCGACAGAGGACACGAGTCTGCAGGGAGGACGCGTCAGAGAGACAAGAGTCACGGCTCTCTAATCTGCGTATTTCACACAGCTTCTGTCTTTTTTGTTTCTTAAAACAGTAACAACAACAAACCTCTATAAGCACTTTAAAGGAATATCAAAAATTGAAAAAGTTAAAAAGTCTAAGTATATTGTTGAGAAAAAAGTGCAGGATGAAGATTGCAGCATATTTTAAACGTTGCAGACAGAGGAAACATACCTCCATTTCCTTATAACTGAGCCGAGAAAAAGTTTTGAAATCTCCATGCGTGTCCACGCGGGTGTCCGTGAGCTGAGACCCGGTGTCCCCTGCAGCTGCTCAGAGGAGAGCAGGGGTCCAGTGGGTCATGTGAAGTTAATAAGTCCACAGAGGCCCTGATGAGCAGATTATACACAGCGATCGACCCTCGTATTCGATACCCGGCTGATAAATTCTAGTGATCATTCGTCACACACCCAAGTCAGGGACACGGGGAGATGCCACTCAGGACTTTTCAAAAAGGGCGTATTGACCCTGTTGACAGCAAGACTTAGTGGACAGTCTCAAGCTGTCAGCAAGTAAAGGGTGACCCTGCAGAGAGCGGCCTCTACCAGACACGTGAGTCTCAGACGAGCCCGTATCCACTGAGAGACAGGAGGGTATAAAGATCAGGTTGGTGGAAAGGGCCCCGAAGATACTGACACAAGGTGACACCTGGAGCCATCCCTGAGACTGCGGCACGTGCCCTGAGTCACAACGAGGATGTACGATGTGTCCTCAACTGCACAGCTGCACGGGCACTGGTGTTACGGGGGCGAGTGGAGGAATCTCCATCGCACCCAGTGAACTGTTTGGGGGATTGATGACTCCATTCCCCCTAGTCTTGGCCTTGCGGGTTTAGATGTCATGATGCCTAGACAGGAAACACTTACACCACAGACACTGTCATATCCCAATAAATCCACGTTCAGAGCCACTGTGCTACTGAATATTCATCACTATGAGAGAACGGCATGAAGACAGTCACCAGATGCAGGACACATGCACCCTGACAAGCAAGGAGTCACATAATATGAAAGAAGCAAGTGTCCTGCACAGAAGGGGGCACGCCTCCACGGGATGGACGCGGTTCTGAACTTCATCCTGGGACAAGAGGAATTTGTACAACAGACACCACCTCAGCCCTGACCACTGAACAGCCAAGGGCACCGTGGACTGAGTGACCCTGAGCAGTCTGACTGGAGCACAGAGACACCCTGAGGAAATACATGTCCTGGCCCTAAGGAAGAGCAGGTGGGAAGTAGGAGCTGTCTCAGAAGGGCTCTGGTCATGTTGTCACACAATGGTGTGTCTGCGCCTGGACTCCAGGGGGCGCTTGGTCCTACTTCTGTAGGTCTGGGGGAGATTAGAGCTGAGACCAGACACCTGGCACTGCCTGGTGCCCTCTGCTCAGGGCTCACAGCTGTGACCGCAAGAACCCCCAGGTCCCACACAGCCCCACCCCGTTCACCTCTTGACACCCTTAGGCACAGGGATTTTACTCTGAGCCCAGTGAGGGATCAGAAACCTGGGTGTCTCATTTGCATGAGTGGACCCTCCCTCTGTCAGAGCTTGAAGAGGGGAGGGAGAGACTTGGGGGAAGCTCTGCCTCAGCTGTGGGGACACAGAGGACAGGACTCGGTGATCATCTCCACCATGGCCTGGTCCCCTCTCCTCCTCACCCTCCTTGCTCACTGCACAGGTGACTGGATATGGGGACAGGAGGTACTGGAGACACGGCCCGCTCCCTCCTCTTGTCTCTAGCCCCAGCATCATCTCTGTGTCTCTCCCTCTTCCAGGCTCCTGGGCCCAGTCTGTGCTGACCCAGCCGTCCTCAGTGTCTGGGGCCCCGGGACAGAGTGTCACCATCTCCTGCACTGGAAGCAGCTCCAACGTCGGGCGTGGCGATTATGTGCACTGGTACCAACAGCTCCCGGGAACAGCCCCCAAACTCCTCATCTATGGTGCTAGCAGTCGACCCTCGGGGGTCCCGGATCGATTCTCTGGCTCCAGATCTGGCAACTCGGCCTCCCTGACCATCCGTGGGCTCCAGGCTGAGGACGAGGCCGATTATTACTGCCAGATGGGACAGCAGTCTCAGTGCTCACACAGTGCTCCAGGCCCAGTGGGGAAGTGAGACAAGAACCTGCTGTTTCCTGTGCAATGGGGCTTCCCTGGGCAGACCCCACTGCTCTGACAGACAGCTGCCTTCTTTGTGTGTTTGACCAAAAAGTGAGGTCTGAGACTCACCACAGACAGGACTTGGTTTTTATAACGCGTCCTCATCCTCTCTAAATCTGTTCCCAAAGCCTGTCCTTGTTGCCAACACATTAACTGATTTTCTCAAACAGAGCAGAAATTCTTACATGTGGGCCAGGCTGCCCTGGGGACAGAGTCCATGAGGGCTGTGCTGCGCCAGGGCTGCTGAAGCATAATCCACAGACTGGGAGGCTGAACCAGCACAAAAGTGTGTTCTCACAGGTCTGAGTGTGGGATGTGCAAGACGGAGGTGTTGACCGTTGTGCATCTGCTGAGGCCTCACTCCTTGGCCGGCAGACGGCTGCGTTCTCCCCGAGTCCTCACACGGCCTTCTCTGGGTGTGCGCTCACCCCTGGTTTCTCCTCCTCTTCTCATGAAGACACCGGCCCTCCTGATTAGGGTACCACCTGCATGAGCTCCTTTACCTTAGTTACCTCCTCTAGACCTGGTTTGTAGACTGTCACTTTGAGAGTTAGGGTTTCCATGGAGGATTTTGAGGGGACACAGTTCAGTCTGTATCAAGGGTCAAAACAATTCAGGACACAGAGCCCACCAGAGTCTGACTCAGGAGATTCTCTGTGCAGATGATACATATTCACACTAGTTAGTGAACACCTAGTATGTGCCTGACGTGAGTCTAGGGGCTCAGGATACAGCCCGAAGAAACAGGAAGTACTCCATACTCATGGAGATGATACTACCTGGGAGAAGAGTGAACAAACAAACCAGAACATGGTGTCCGGCCAAATTTTCCACCTGGGGACAGAACGCCTCTGCAGTCCCAGGCGTCCATCCACTCAGCAAACCCTCCGGGATTAGAGACTCACCCTCCCTGGCCAATCGGTCAGGAACCCCGGCTTTCAGGATGACCAGATGTGATCACTCACACCGTCTCTCCCGACACCACCATGGCAAACAGAAACAGGGTGATCTGATTGGGTTGAGACAACATAGGCCCTGACCTTGGACTTAGAAATTGGTCAGTCGCATGCCAACCACGTGGCTGGGGGATTCAGGGTCCAGGTGGAGAGGAAAGACACAAAATTTTCCCCTAAATCATCCCATGCGCCTCACTCTGCCTTCCACCCTGATTGTTACTACTTGTTGGATGTTGTCCTGTGGAGGCTGGGACGTGGGCAGGGGACACTGGCCAGGTGGCTCCTGTCACACCAAACCACACTTCTGCATCCATGACCTTTTTAATATCTTGTAGAAGATATTAAAATATCTTCAGGTAATATCAGGTAACATTGCACCCACTTCCATCCGTAGGCATCCATATAAAACTGAATAGTCTCAGGACACGTAGAAAGCTGCAAAAATTATCTTCAGGGTTGTCTGTTCCCTGGCAGAGTCAGAAGATATAGTCTCAAGAGACCACCCTAGCGCCTCTGCCCGCCATGACCTGGGTGCTTCTCCTCTGTTAAATGCATTTGGAATGTTCCAGAGGCCCAGCTCATGAACCTCTCACCCCTACAGCTCAGTCCAGTTCCTTCTGCTCCCATCTCTAAGACTCTGCCCTCTCAGGTCACCTTGGGGTCCTTGCTGAGGATCCCCACCTCACAGTGTCCTGACCACAGGTGGTGCTAGCACAGTCACCTTCCTCTTCTGCGTCCTGGGAGCTGGCATCAGATGCCTCTCACCCCAAAAGGACACGTGGTTTCTTTATGCGGCTGCTCACACATCCACCCCATCTGCAAATACATCACAGTCTCACATGTAGCTTTTTAGTAAAATAAGGCGTGAGGCAGGAAGTTCGGCCAGGGGAAAGGCTTATTTAAAATGTCAGCCGCTCCGCGCCCCACAGCCGCTGAGCAGTTCGGGTTCAGTCCCCTGCCTCGCTCCGCTTCCTCTGCATCCACGTCTGACAAACCCGGTATGGTTGAGAAATTTGAAATTCGATCAGCCAAAATCGAAGAAGACAAAGACGCAAGAGAAACACTCACTGTCACCGAAAGAAACGAAACGAGTGCACAGGGGAAGCGAGCAGGCGATGCTTAAGGAGGCGCGCACCGCCCCCTGCGCGCGCGTCCCACAAGCACTGCCTCCTGGTTCCCGCCTTTCAGCTGTTTCACTTCGTGAGACGTAAAGGGGTGAGATCACGTTTAAATGTCTGCGCTGCCCTTTGCCACATCCAAGAACGACTGACAACGAAGGCCGCACCTGCCCTCCCACCCGCCTGTCCGACTGGCGGGAAGGAGCAGAACTTGCTGCCGGTGACGGCAGAAGCTGGTGGGACGACAGTGAAATCCAGAGCGAAAACCGAGCTGGGCCGAGGTGTCCTGCGGGCTGCGACATGCAGTTTAATCAGAGGGCCACTGTTTTGTTCAAACGATTTGAATTATTGGAATGCATGAGTTTTTAAATATGCAAATAAAATGTTTTAAAACCTGGAGAAAATAATAACATAATTTTGTTTTTAAAAATGTACCCCAATTGTATGACACGTAAGACAAAATCCTGGCAAGAGACCTGTGCGGTAGAGATCCTGAAAACTACCATGTGAGGACTGTAAAGTCAGTTCCTAAAATAAAGAAGGGTGTTCCACATTCCACAGGTAAAGATGAAGCCTAACCAAGCCATTATTATTATTATTATTATTATTATTATTATTATTATTATTATACCAAGTTCTGATTCAAATGGAGTGCCTATGAAATAGCTCACACATCACATGACCCTGAAATGTCTGCTAAACGTCTTCTTTTCAAAATGCCACTGAGTATTTTCCTGGTAAATTCTCTTCGATGACATTTCCCTGGACAACCCCTTCAAGACTTTCAATTCATCAACTGTCCCCTTGTCTCTGACACCAGACCTGATGCACACCTGGGTCATTTAGCTTCTTCTAGAATGTACTCTAAGTGCTCTGACAACTTAAATAGTTATATATGTAACTTAATCCCATGGACCTTACTCTGGGACTAATAAACTACAACATCAACACAGTGCACCGGGATCACATCATCTAGGGACCAGACCAAGGATGCGTGACTAGAGACAGTGACTGGTGAGCTGCACAAACCAGCTGGGCTCTCCGGATTCTGGGACACGGGGAGATGTGTGTCTTGCCACCAGCAGGGGGTGCTGTGGAACTGCTCTATGGTCCCTACAAGCTACTCAGTGAGACAATTCATTCACTCAAAGGAGCCCAGGCGTGGGGGCTGTTCTCTGTTTTTTCTGACGGAATCCAGCAGCTGTGTCCCCCCTCATCTAGCAGAATCCTCTGAGCAGGGACCTCTGTGTGGTGTCAGCAGGTGCTTCCTCCCAGGGCTCTCCCAGGGGTGAAGCCAATCTCCATCCCCCTCAGCTGGGTGTGAGCTGAGCTCCAGCACCAGGGCTCAGGGAGGGGCTGGGCGGTCACTGGATGGACACACATTTGCATGCACAGCCCCTCCTCTGGCGGAGGGTGGAGAAGAAAAGGAGGCCTGGGGCAGCCCAGCCCCACTGTGGGCTCAGGGGCTGCGTGCACCATGGCCTGGACCCCCGTGCTCCTCGTGCTCCTCTCTCAGTGCACAGGTAGGGATAGTCCTCAGGTACCCAGAGCATCACCTAATATCTCTGTCCTCTTGCTCAAAATCCTGAGAAATTTTCTCTGATTTCTTGTGCCAGCGATCACGTTTGTCTGTGTTTGCAGGTTCCCTCTCCCAGCCTGCGCTGACTCAGCCGCCCTCCCTCTCTGCATCTCCGGATCACAGCCAGACTCACCTGCACCCTGAGCAGTGGCTTCAGTGTTGGCAGCTATGATATACTGGTTCCAGCAGAAGCCAGGGAGCCCTCCCCGGTATCTCCTGTACCTATAAGTCAGACTCCAATAAGCACCAGGGCTCCGGGGTCCCCAGCCGCTTCTCTGGATCCAAAGACGCCTCGGCCAACGCAGGGCTTCTGCTCATCTCCGGGCTCCAGCCTGAGGACGAGGCCGACTATTACTGTGCTACATGGCACGATGACACTAAAAGTTACACAGTGCTGCAGACCCATGGGGAAGTGAGACACAAACCTCCCCCCACTTTCCTGGCCTGGTGCCATCACTCATGGGAGGGCCTCTGACCAAGTCCAGACAGCAGGTGACTTCTTTGTCATTGTTTTTTTGTCAACATTCAATTTTCAGTTGACTCGATGTGACAATATCACACGCTTCTCTTCAGCGTAAATTCACATTTCTCTGTTGCTAGTATATCCTGCCCCTGTCACCGTGTCCACTGGCAGGAACCCCGTGTCAGAGGTCCACGGCCCTCAGTGGGGACACGGGAGGAGCCTGAGGGACTTGGTTCAGGCCCGGCCCTCCTGAGGGTGCAGAGGGGGTGACCTGGCGCTGCTCCAGGTCTGAGTGCTTCCACCTGGGGTCAGGACGCAATGAATCCTCTAAACAAGAGTTTTAAAAAATGCATTTACGATGGCTGCGGGTCCCAGGTCTGGCTGAGATCCAGGCTCGCGGCTAGCGATAGGACCCCAGATGTAGAATGTCTCATTAGTGTAGTAGGGCGACTGCGCCGAGAACATGTGAACGTAGTTCAGCGCATCGTATCGGCACGCCTGGCGGAATGCCACCATCGCACCCTGCCGTGTGTGGAGCCCGCGGCCCCCTGGGGGGCGGACGGGGCGCAGCAGGCGTGCGCTCCCCGCGCGGAGCTGCCGCCAGCCGCTTCACCCCCGTGTGGGCCCCTCGTGCGTCCTTCCCACCGGGCGTCTCGCCCCTGGACCTTCCTTCACCATCAGCTCCGCGCTGACGGCAGCGCCCCACGTAGGTCATACTCTAGGACAAATCTCACAGAATTCAAAGTTTTTATGCACTGGAAACCATAAAGCAGTCTAAGAGAAATTAAATAAATAAATAAGCACAGATAATTCCAGCTGATGAGCTTGAAACATTTTATGTGGGTAACAATAGAGTTGTTACCAAATTGATCAATACGATCACTGCAGTGACGTTGGGAATAAGATATTTTCAGTGGTCGTGGATTTTAGAAAAAAAAATTGGAATCTCTAAGAAACCTGTGATAGGAATTTCAACCTACGAGAATTCTGCTCCGTGTCCGTGTGACCTGCCGACGTCTGAGGACACGGAGGTGAGGGAGGGAGATGTGGCGTCACAGGAGCCTCATCAAAGTGTGGCAGGAGCAGCAGCTTCAGTCACTGAGGGGGCTCAGAGCCGGAGGGGAGATGCTGCCCTGAGGGCTGACGGGCAGAACGTGGGCGCAGCTGGCCTGGGCTGGCGCCCCTCGTGCTGCGTGTGTGCTGTCACCATGAAGTGCTCTGAGGTGACATGTCTGTGATAGAAACCTCATCCCAGTGAAGGACCCTGTGACCTGCACCGGGTTCAAGAAGAATCAGGGCCATGAGGGCTCTGTATGGAAGCGGGAACAATGTGATTTCGGGGGCTCTGACTCCCATTATATTTCCACGGGTTAGAAATGGAACTTGTGTCCATAATTCCTGGAAAGACAAGATGGAGACCCTTCTCACAAAAT
This sequence comes from Eonycteris spelaea, assembly GCA_003508835.1. Taxonomy (NCBI): domain Eukaryota; kingdom Metazoa; phylum Chordata; class Mammalia; order Chiroptera; family Pteropodidae; genus Eonycteris; species Eonycteris spelaea. The sequence goes on along the minus strand of PUFA01000702.1, from coordinate 62,450 downwards.
CAGTGTCCTTCGATAGCTGCCACACTGTGTCTCAAAAAGCCCGTGGGGATGTCCCTGCCATACACGGAGCGTCCATGTCTGGTCTTGCGGGCGTAGATATAGTGGGTACCCAGGTCTGCTGGGGCATCTCAGATTCCCTGACCTCCACTTCCTGAGTCTTGGCCCTCTCAGGGCCTGTGTGGACCCAGGACGCAGACTCCCCCTCCTCCAACACTGAGCATAGGTGGTTCCCCAGGACAGGACCCAGGAAGGGGCCAGAAAGACAAAGAGGCTGATGTGGGTTGGAGCAGAGAAAGAGATGTGAAGCCTCTGGACTTCAGATACAGGGTCCAAGGATCAGGGTTGTGGGTTGTCCACACCACATCCCCTTTTTCCGTGATCTTAGCCACACGGGGGAAGGCTCTTGACATTCATGCTCATGCAGCATCTTTCTCCAGCTGGATCCCTTCTGCTGTGTGGACAATGTCCTGTGCTCACAGGTCCTTGCCTCTCTCCCTGCCGATCCATCTTCCTAAGGGGGCTGGAACCCAGGACAGAAAGTGAACAGCTAGAGCCTTGGGAGAAGCAACACTGGTGGCTAGAACGGTGTGATTCTGACACATCAGCATCAGGGTCTGTTCACTTCATCAGAACTCTGCACGCGTTGATACAGCCACGTCCTCTGGGAACTTCGGTTCTCTTTTTGGTTGTCATGTCACCTACAGCAGAAGCTCCTGGTTACAACCTGAGGATGGAGCCAAACACCACTGACCAGCACCATGCGAGGTCCCCGTCCCCTCGACTGCACCAGGCCCGGGAGATGAGAGTCAGCACCCCGGGCCCCACAGTCAGTCTCCCCCGCAGCAGTGCTGGCGGGAGCACCGAGCGTTTGCTCACGTGATCAAGTGCGGACGTGAGAAACGGGTGTGTGGCTCGTTTCCTAACAGTCTTCCTGCCGCACCTCACACGGGGACAGCGGGGCTCCCTTCTCATGGTCGTCTTCAGATGTCGAGGCTCCTACACTTGGGGGCTTTCTCCTTTTGCAATTCCCCTTTTCTCACCAACCTCTCTGGCAATCCCAACCTGTGCTCTGGTACCTCACGTCGGTTAGACTGTGGACAAAGTGAGCAGGAACACAAATCTCACCTCCCTGGATCTTTTAGATCATTGAGCCTCCTGCACCCAGGCTGTGCTGACACATCCATCCACGGTGTGGGGTCAGGTCTCAGGAATAACATCGTCTACAGCAGAAAAAAACAGCATCATGGAGACGCACAGTACAGCCCGACAACAAAACATCCAGACAGGAGCCCCAGAGATGTTGTCCCTGAGTTCTGTCTCAAAGCCATGCAAAATGACCCCTGGCAAGAAATGGATTCTGAGGGGCTCATAGATCCTGTCCTAAGAAGAAGCTGTTTGTTAGGACCAGACGTGAATTATCCTAGCACAGTGCTCCAGACCCCGGAGGAGTGGAGACTCTGTCCTCCCTCTCCTCCTGTGGGACCATCACGCTCTAGTCCCTTCCTGCATCTAACTTCACATCAGGGCTGACTCTCTTGCTAAAGTGGTCACCACCCCTGAGGATCTAAAGCATTTCCAAGGGTCTGAGGCTTTGAGGAAGGCTGAACTCTATTTCACCACATGTTCTTAGCCTGGTCACATCTCCACAGTGGAAACTTTCTGCTGATGGCGCAGATTCCTTCTGGCTAATCAATGGAAAGGTCAACAGGAGGCCGATGCTGAAGGACTCAGCTCAGGATCCGACCACAAGACGCCTATGTAATTCAATCGTATATCTTTGTCAAGAACACAAGCAATGACTGCTTTTCCATGTCTGTGCCCCACCCATGCCTAGTGCACCTTCCTGTCCCGCTGAGTCCAAAATTTCACGCAGACTTGTCGGGTAGGGTGACAAGGAAAGCAGAATGTGAGCGTCTGTAACCTAGGAGTCCCCCGTGGCCCTCTACCAGGTCACTGCATGTCCCTCCCTGCTCCTGGCCAGGCTTTGCTGCTCATTCCCTGAGCCATGAAATGTCAGGAAAGGCAGAGTCTCTCTGTCTCTTGAGATCAGCCTCTGAGAGGCTCCTGAACCCCAGGCCCCGGGAGTCGCCCCCCATTAAGGGCGTGGCTCTCAGACCCTCACCGGATCACTTTCCCCACTTTATCCCCGGGACATCTCATACTTTTCCAACCTCTCTCGTTCTTTGTCTGGGATGATATGTAGTAGCTATCAGTATTTTAAACCTAATTCTTATAAATCCAACCTCCATTAAATACATAGATTTCTACACAAACGAACTTGATCAGGCCCAAGGCAGACTGGGAACGCATCCTGAGGATTCCTTAGGCCAGAAACGAAGGAAGAACCTCTATAAAGAATAGGAGTTATATTCATAGTAGTGTTCTTTCCATATCAATTCACAGATGAGAAAAATTACAAACATAGTAAAAGACGCTGAAATACATCAAAGTCAAAATGAAAAGTCCTGTCAAGGTCATTTTCAAGGGCAACTGAGAACCTACAGACTTATGAAGGAAAAAGGCACATTTTCCTTGAGAACATTTTCCTCTCATTGCAAAGACTCGTGTAATGTGAGTGGGAACCTGTCAGGCACCCCTTACGGCAACGACAATAACAATAACAACGACAACAACAATAACGACAACCGCCACCAAATATTTCCCCTGTAAGTGTTACCCAAGAGAATTATGACCAGGAATGAACGAGCGGGGTTCCTGGGGAACTTTAAGCCTGGCTTTTCATTCAAGGTCATCATGTGCTCGTAATGAACCAGGGTCAGGCAGAAGCAAAATCAAGTATCAGGAAATCCTGAAACATCTGGTAACAGATGCATCCACTTATCTGTCTCGAGGTCGTTAGGGACCTGAGAACTCAATGTCTTCCCCCAGACTGCACACGGTTCCTTCTCCTTCTACTGCCTGGGAAGCGACATGAGGAAGATCCACCTGCAGAAATCAGAAGCCCTTCCAGGAGAGCCAGGTGGAGTGACATGGGCTGAGGACTGAGTTGGAGACCAGCAGGGGGCGCAGGTGGACCGGTCCTGAGAGCTCAGGGTCTGGGCCAGGCAGGCTGGGAGAATGCTCACTGGCTCTGGCACACTTGAGCAGGCAGTGTCCCCACTGAAGTGTGACTTTCCTGCACCTGGGCCACCAGGAGCCACATGAGCACTCGGCTCTGACACACACATTTGCCTCACATGTCATCCTTCTCTCATGAAGTCATTGTCCAGGCCTGATGTACAGGCAAAAGTCGATGGACCATCACACAACAGAAATAAATTTGTTTGAGAAACTTGACCTACTGTGCTGCCTGGGCACAGGATAGGACACACCTGGGGGGGAGCGTCTCAATGCCAACAATTAGGCCTCAGCGAGCAGAGCGCGGGCTTCTCCCCATGGCCCAGATTCCTCTCTTCTCCTCACTCCTTTGAATGCAGTTTCCTTTAGGGGACAGGGAAAGGATACTGGGGAGGAAGGGCATTTGCACGGCCTTTTGCTCCTGGCATCTGGGCACAGGTGGTCGTTATCTATTCTCTCTACCACCTGCTCATTCCCAACCAGGTTCTGGGTCAGAGGGTGTGACTCTGCCATCCTCAGAGCCTAAGTCTTTGGTTAAAGAATAATTTAAAATACATATCAAATTAGTGGGCATGTAGCCTGAACTTCTTTTCTCATTTTAGAAAATACGTGGACCTACCATTATGAACAGTATCAGGATTAAAAATTATAGTCTAATCACATTATATTCATAGCTGATCTTTGCACAAAGGACTCAACATAAGAGCAAGAAGAATCCATCGTATCAGAAGAAAAATTCACCTTAGCCCTCAGGGAGGATTTGGGCTGAGTCTAGGGTGTATGCGCCTAGACTCTGTGGGACAGCAGGTGTGAAGAGGTGGTGGTCAGCCTGCATCAGCCTGTCCCCTCAGAGAGAAAAGCACCTCCCAGAGGAAGCTCCTCCCTGAGTCAGGCAGTGTCACTCAGGACCCCCAGGGGGCGCTGCTCTGTCTCCTTCCTGCATGTGAGGGGCTCCAGAGGCCTGGGTGTGTTCCCTTATCCACCTCTCCACCCCTCCATTCCACACTGGCTCCAATCCCCACCCAGATCTCCCAGGGGGACACTAATGGGACCCACGGTGCCTGGAGAACGCCTGAGACAGTGTGCACGGTGGCAAACCTCAGGGAGCCCTGCCGCTACCAGGACTCCCAACGTGTTCACGGTGAGATGTGCAACAAGTGTGTTAGTCCTGTCTGTGTCACGTTTCAGTTGTCATTTCTTTGTCTCTGCAAGTTCTCATTGATTTCAGATTTTAGAGGGACCAATAGAAAGTGATACTGTTTGTATTCAGTTTTCTTGTTATTTCTTTTGCTTGTGTCTTAATAGTCCTCATGTCCACATTTGAGAGATGTGAAAATACCTGTATTTCTCTACGCTATCAGATTACATATTTGTATAATTCAAAAAGTCATTTACAATGAATATTGTTCTATGGTATGAGTTGCGGCTCTTGAACCCATTAGAAGAGAAAGAAAAATAACAACAAAAGTTTTAATACACAGATAATTTATTAGTGATTCCAAAATGATACCATCGATCACGGGGGTGTCCGTGAGCTGAGACCTGGTGTCCCCTGGAGCTTCTCAGAGGAGAGCAGGGGTCCAGTGGGTCATGTGAAGTTCATGAGTCCCTGATGGGGAGATTATACACAGCGATCGACCCTCGTATTCCCTACCCGGGTGGTAAATTCTAGTGATTGTGTCTCCCACACCCAAGTTAGGGACATGGGGAGATGCCAGTCAGGACTCTTCAAAAAAGGAGTATAGACCTGTTGACAGCAAGACTTAGTGGACAGTCTCAAGCTGTCAGCAACTGAAGGGTGACCCTTGGCTGCAGAGAGCGGCCTCAACCAGACACGTGTGTCCCAGATGAGCCTCTATCCACTGAGAGACAGGAGGGTATAAAGATCAGGTTGGTGGAAAGGGCCCCAGAGATACGGCACAAGGTGACACCGGGTAGGAAGGGACGGCCACCCCTGAGACTGCGGCACGTGCCCTGAGTCACAACGAGGATGAACGATCTGTCCTGAATCGCACAGCTGCCCGGGCACTGGTGTTACGGGGCTGAGGAATCTCTCTTTCCACCGCGCACAGTGAACTGTTTGGGTGATCGATGACTCCGTTCCCCCTAAGTGTTGGCCTTGCGGGTTTAGATGTCGTGATGCCAAGACAGGCAGCTCTCATTCCACAGACACCTACACTCAGCATCACTGTGGCACTGAACAATCATCACAATGACAGAACGGCATGAAGACAGTCACCAGATGTCAGGAGGAATAAACCCTAACGAGCAAAGAGTCACACAATAAGAAAGAGCCAAGTGCCCTGCACAGAAGGGGACACACCTCCACGGGATGGACGCGGTTCTAATCTTCATCCTGGGACAAGAGGAATTTGTACAGCAGACACCACCTCAGTCCTGACCACTGAACAGCCAAGGGAACCGTGGACAGAGTGACTCTGAGGAGTCTGAGTGGAGCACAGAGACACCATGAGGTGATGGGGAGGCCACAAGAGGAAACACGTGTCCTGGCCCTAAGGACAGAGCAGTTGGGAGGCAGCAGCTGTCTCTGAAGGGCTCTGGTCACCATGTCACACGATGCTGTGTCTGCGCCTGAACACCAGGGGGTGCTCAGTCCTACTCCTGAAGGTATGGGGTTGGGGTCAGAGCTGAGGCCAGCCTCCTGGTACTGCCTGGTGCCCTCTGCTCAGGCCTCACAGCTGTGACAACACCACACTCCAGGTCACACAGAGCCCCACCCTTTTCTGTTTCCTTACACCCTCAGGAAGAGGAGCCTGATTTGGGTCCCAGGGAGGGGTCAGAAAGCTGGGGGGCTCATTTGCATGAGTGGACCCTCCCCCTGCCAGAGCTTGAAGAGGGGAGGGAGAGCCTTGGGGGAAGCTCTGCCTCAGCTGTGGGGACACAGAGGACAGGACCCGGTGATCATCTCCACCATGGCCTGGTCCCCTCTCCTCCTCACCCTCCTCGCTCACTGCACAGGTGACTGGATATGGGGACAAGGAAAGGAATCATGGGAGGACACACGGGGCCCTGCTCCCTCCTCAGTGGTAGGAACAGGTAGCTCAGCTCAGACACATGAGGGCGCCCTGTAGACACGTGGGGATTTATACAGCACTGGGTGCAGGACCCTCCGGCCTGCAGGTGCTGGCTTCCTGAGGGTTGGTGGGGCCTTCCTGGGACTGGCTGGTTCCTCCGTCCCAGGGGCAGCAGTAGACAGTCAGGACTCAGACGGAACAGCCCTAGGCCTCTGATCATCCAGGCAGACATCTGCATTCAGCCAGCTCAGAGGAGTCTGGGCCTCATCGGACAGCCAGGGCCAGTCACTAAGCTGACCGTGATGCTGGGCCTGCGAACAGCTTCCTGCATAACCTAGAAAGCCTTGCAATCTGTGAGGTCAACCAACGGCTGCCTTTCCTAAAAAAAAAAAAAATAATTAAAAAAACTAAATTGGGATAATGATGGTACGAATATATTAGAAAATATTGAATGCAATATGAGTGAATATTTTTGTATGTGAATTTAATAACACTTTTAAAACAGAAATGATATGATATTCTAGGAGGAAATAATAGATAGCTTTATTTAAATCACACACTACATTTGTTCATCAGATTCATTACGAATCATTAAAATAGGCATTTCCAGACCTCACCCACCCATTCTTATTAGAAAAGACTTTTGTATTCCCAGGCTTGAAATCAGTGAGGAGAAATTCTGATTTAAAAACAATAATAAACTGCTCTTTTATAAGTGAGATGATTGCTAGAAGAGGCAGAGCTGAGAGGTACTCCTTTTAAGAGGAAAGTTTTGGAAAATTTAGAGAGCAAGTGTAAATTAATTCATCATGAAGAGCTAAAAACAAAAAAAAGTCAAGTTAATGCTATGAGTTTACACACACATATAATATCATTTTGCTGCCATATAATTTATCAACACTTTACACACAAATAATTTTCAAAAATTCCTGGTGTATAATCATCTCAGATCAATTTGTCCATTATTGATCTCTCTCTTTTTTTTTTTTTTTTTGCAACAGAAAAAGTAAAAAAATACCTGTACAAGTTAGCCTCAAAAGAGTCAATTGACAAACTGGAACCAGGTGCCTATTATATCATAAAATTTTAATAAATTCAATACATTATGAGTCTCTGCAAAAAAAAAAATTAACTACTAGCAATTCATGTCAACATCCTGGAGACATGATACAGTTCGTAGAAACAAGACAAATGGTGTTCTATCTCGGTCAAAAAATCTTGAAATTACACTGAGATACCACTTTAATGGAAAAAGAAGAAATGACACCGATTTATCACTTTACGTGTATCAGTGGTAAAACCTGAACAGTTTCGCATACACTGCGCTAGCGTGGCTGTGCTCACACTTTTGCTTAGGAAAGCAGCACTCAACACCTCTGGAGAGGAATTGACAGTATGGAGGTAAGTCGTGTCAGCATTTCCTGTCTACTCCAAAATTCAATATCTTGAAATCTGTCCCACAGAGAGAATCACATCCATATGCAAAGAAGTATGCACAAAGCTATTTACTGCAATATTATCAAATTTTGAATGTACTTCTATCCTCAAAAGCCTATAATATTATCATTGAAATTAGGCAATATCTAGTAATAAATGATAAGAGTTGTGTGAAGAAAATCGTGAGTAGCAGCAAACGCCATTATATTCATAGAAAGGTAGAATCTTAATTATTTATATTTAAACAGCAGAATGACTGGATATTAATGAATTAAGTAGCATACTTCAGGTACCAAAAATGCAGTAAACCCAAGTAATGTAAGTAGAAGGGTATACAAGTGAGAAATTAATGAAATAGAAAATAGGGCAATAACAGGGAGGAATAACAAAGGCCAAACAGGGTTCTTTATAGAATAGATAACGAGCAAATCTTTAGTGAGATTCATCATGAGAAAACAGAAATCACATCAGCTTTTACTAGAAGTTAGAGGAAGACATAACTACAAGGTGGCCGATATAAGCACAAGACAAGACCATATACTGAAAAATTTATGCCAATGCATTTGAACGTGTGTAGAAACTGACACCTTTGAGAACAGAAATATTCTTCCCAGATTCATTAAATATTAAAAACCATAATATTTCACCAACAATTATATAAATTTAATCAGTGGTTGAATTAAAAATATCTGTGTTTCTCTGTCTGTCTTGCTGTATCTCTCACACACAGATGTAAGCAGCTACATTTTAATTCCATGAGAGCATGTGATCTTAATATCAAAACCAGCAGAGGTCCTTCCTGAGAAAGGAAGATTTCAGGCCAGTCTCTCAGGAGCATTGATGTAAACAGCCCAAAGGTTTAGACAGCACTGATCTTCCTCCAATTTGAAGAAACCAAAACACACACACACACACACACACACAGGCATGCACACACACACACACACACACAGCCCTTGTCTGAACTTGAGCCCCTGAACAAGCAGAATGTGAAGGCTACCCAGAGCGCTAGCCAGCCCGGCTGAGTGTGGACAGCACCGTCCCCATGTCCTCGGAGACCCACTGCAGAGACTGCGAGACCTATCGACCCCGGGGTTTCATAAAACCTCCATCCTGCCAAAACTGACCACGCAGGTAGATGAGAAAGGACTACAGTATCCGCACATGACAGAGAAGATAGCGCTGAGAGGATTTGTTGAGAAAAGTCACTAACAAGCAACACGTCCTGGAGGGGGAGAGAGCCTGAACACAAACACCACCGGTCAGTTGGATCCAATGGACGTTTACAGAAGACTTCAGAGAACAGCAGCAGGGTGCACACTGTCCTCACGTCCGCATGGAACGTTCGTCAAGACAGACCACATTCTGGGCCATAAAACCCACCTCAGCACATGTAAGAGACCAGAATGTCCTCAGAACACCACTGGACTAGAAATCCACCATGGACAGAGCTGGAAATGCCCAATATTTGGAGATTAAACAACACACTTCTCCATAACACAGGGGTCAAAAAAAAAAAATTAAAACATTTTGAATTAAATGAAGGGAAAATGCAGCTTCTCAAAATGTGTGAGATTTGGTGCAAGTTGTGCTTAGAGAGAAATTTCTAGCAATCAATGGAATACAATGGACAGTAAAAATAGATTAAAAATTAATGATCTAAGCTTCCCCCATAGTAAACTAGAGAAATTGTATAATATACTGAATAGTAAGTAGAAAAAAAACTAAACCATAAAAATTATTGCAACAATACATAACGCTCAATAGAGTAAATCAACCATGAAAATCAATAAAAATCAAAAGCCTTGAAAAGACCAAACAAATTGATAAACCTCCAGCCTGTCTACCAAGGAAAAAATAAAAAGGAGGGATGAATCCCATTGCTCACATCGGAAGTCAGAGAGGGGTCGCCTCGCACGGTCTCCCGCTGCAGGTCGCCACACTCCCCCGTGCAGTGACCCTCCTCACACCTGAGGCTGCAGCGGCTGCTGCTTCTGCTGCTGCTGCCGCCGCCATAAACAGTCTGGACCTGGCTCTAAGCCCGGTCCACGTGTGTGGTCCCTGAGGCCCTGGAATGCCCAGGGAGTCCTCACACCAGGGAGCACGGGCAAGCCCTCCATGGCATGTCGCCTCTGCCTGCCGTGCCTCATGCCCAAGCCAGCAGGTACACAGACTCGGGACTATTAAGAATAGAAACGGAAGTGAGAAAGACTGGACCCGCACGATTAGCGAATGTATACGGGCAACATCGTTGTGAACATACTTGTGTCTATCAGAATAACACGTATGCTCACACGCATTAACAATGGTGAAACGGGATTTCAGGATTCAAGTAGGAAATATTTATTTATTTTTTTAGAAATTTCATTTCTACTCTATTTGGAGTTGCTGGATTCATAGGCTCAGATGGTCTACCTCTTAGACCTCGAGGGGCCATTCTCTGGAATCACCAGCAAGCAGGCCCTCCCATTTTTTGACCTTGACACGCACCCTGACCTCTGACCTGAGGGCTTTCCCCCTGTCTGCCTGGGAGATCACCTACTCATCCTACAGATGCCCCTCGCACTCCACAGCTTTGCTCAGTCTTCTTGGGCCAGACTCCCCCTGTGCCTCCCCAGCATGCACACAGGGCCATGTCACCCTATGTGTCTTCCTGTGGCACCCGTTACCTGTCATCTCACATGCTTGTGCTATGTCTGTCACGGCACACAAGGTTGGTGCTCTGGGGACCCAATGGACAGAGTGTGACATTTTAAAAAAGACAACAATTTTTTATTGAGATACAAGTCCAAGTGTTTTAGCATCGCTGTTCCTCTCATGACCTAGAGAGGCCCTTTCTCACTCTGCTCCTTTGAGTGTGTCGTCAGCAAATAATATAATAAAAAAGACAACTCTGTGCGGTGTGCTTAGTGCCACCTCACTGTTTGGAGGATGTGGGCCCTGTGACCAGTGGAGGAAGCAGTGCAGTGGCTGAGAGTGCGGGTGCTGGGCCTGACAGCTGGTACCCACGCAGCAGGCTCTAGGGGAGTTGAGCAAATCGTGTCCTCACTGATGTATGACTTTCCTTTGTTTGTGAGGGCGTCATCACCCCATGAGCTCCTGGGTCTGGATGCCTCACCACACTGCTTCAAATTTATATCCTCTCTCGCTTGCTCTCTCTCTCTCTCTCTCTCTCTCTCTCTCTCTCTCTCTCGCTTTCCCTCCACCTCCACCCCCAACCTCTCTCTCTTCACATGGATCATTTGGCCAAATCTGGTACAAGTTGGACCTGACTGACAATGAGGACCCGGAATGCATTTCCAAGCAGGATGTGGGCTCCTAAGGAAGCCTGTCCAGAGGATAATGTATTTGTCCCATAAGCCCCCCGTGGAGGCTCGGGGACAGAGCTCTGTGTGTTCCTGCCATGTCCTGGGATGTTTCTCATGTAGTCCTCACTCTCGTGAGCTGTGTTATATTTTACAGAAAGAAACCCCTGGGTGACACGGGACCTGGCGTCTTCTCAGGTCCACAGGAGCACGTGCTGGGGCATCTGACTCACTTCCTCTGTCTCACTGCATTGGTCACTCGGGCAGAAGGTCACCCCTTTCTGCACGGGAAGCCTGTGCGATAGGGGTTATTCTGGGTCTGAGACAGGAGCCCCAGAACTGTGATGCAGCCTGAGCGAGAGGCAGAGTGTTACCTCCCACCTGGGGTGACGCCGCAGAGTTCACAGGTGGTCTTCAGCCCTGGGCGGTGCGCCCACACCTCCCCTCTGCTCCTCCTGTTCCTCCCGTCATGCCTCTGTCACTAGTTATTACTGGTACTGGTTCCGGTGAGATGTCCGCTGTCACTTCTGCACCGGCACCTGAGTGTCTGAAGCCGTGTCACACATGTGGATGTTTACGTTTTCACTTTCTGTTCACCTCAAAGCTAAGATCTAATCTCGATTTCCCTTATTTAATTATATTGTCTACTAGTTGCGGAATTGTGTGAGTAATGATGAAGATAAATGCTCTTTGTGGAAATGCGCCCTACCCCATCCCATGGCTAAGGGGCTGGCTTTAGTTCTAAGTTATGCACGTACGACTGCGAGGGTTTATTCCCACATTATAAATGTGTGTGTTTGTATTTTTATGTGTTAAAAATTGCTGTTATGTGTTAGAATTTGTTGTTAAATCTGCTCAAATGTTATCCGGATCGATTGAGATAATGTGATGACATCTATAGCTGTGTTAATATGTTGTGATATATGAAAATTTTACTTTATTTGAACTACATCTTGTATCATTGAAAGAAATCACACTTTGTAACAGTATGTGAAATTATTTATCTGCTATTGGGCTCTATTTGTGAAGATTTCATTTAGAATCATTAGTATAAATATTTCATCTATTTACTCTGTAATTTTCCTTTATGAGCAATTTATTTGTAGGTATTTTTACCAAAATTATCATTAAGAACTATGACATTCTACTTACGTTTACAGATTATGGAAAAATATGAAGGAAATAAATTGGATTTATCTTATTTCTTATGCTATGTGTGTAATACTTCCATAACATTTCTAGTTTTTCTGCTAAAGTTGTTCTTTTTATTTATTTTATCTCTACTATAGGTAATTTCATATCTTAGGAAACTATGTGTTTTATCCATATTTACAAGAATTGATCTCAATTTATATTTTTTTCACTTTTTACATGGATGACCAGCGGGGGTGCTGTGGGACTGCCCTGTGGTCCCTACACAGCAGCTGAGTGAGGACTGCTCAGTCAGAGGAGCCTGGGCCTTGGTGCTTGGCCCTTTGTTTACCCATGGGACTCAGAAGCTGTGTCCTCTCTGGCCCGGCAGAGTCCCCTGAGCAGGGACCTTTGTGTGGCATTAGCAGGTGCTTCCTCCCAGGGCTCTTCTAGACAATGAAGCCAACCTCCATCCTCCTCAGTCTGGGTTTGAGCTAAGCTCCAGCACCAGGGCTCAGGGAGGGGCTGGGCGGTCACTGGATGGACACACATTTGCATGCACAGCCCCTCCTCTGGTGAGGGTGGAGAAGAAAAGGAGGCCTGGGGCAGCCCAGCCCCACTGTGGGCTCAGGGGCTGCGTGCACCATGGCCTGGACCCCCGTGCTCCTTGTGCTCCTCTCTCAGTGCACAGGTGGGGCCAGGCCTCAGATACCCTGGGCATCCCCCACATCACTGCCTTCTTCTTCGAAATCCTGAGAAAGGTTCTGTTTTTTCTTGTGCCAGTGATCATGTTTGTCTGTGTTTGCAGGTTCCCTCTCCCAGCCTGTGCTGACTCAGCCGCCCTCCCTCTCTGCATCTCCGGGAGCATCAGCCAGACTCACCTGCACCCTGAGCAGTGGCTTCAGTGTTGGTAGCTACCGAATAAACTGGTTCCAGCAGAAGCCAGGGAGCCCTCCCCGGTATCTCCTTAATTTCTACACAGACTCCAATAAGCACCAGGGCTCCGGGGTCTCCAGCCGCTTCTCTGGATCCAAAGATGCCTCGGCCAATGCAGGGCTTCTGCTCATCTCCGGGCTCCAGCCTGAGGACGAGGCCGACTATTACTGTGACACATGGGATGGCAACTCTAATAGTCACACAGTGTTACAGTCCCAGAAGGAAGTGAGACAAAAACCTCTGTGCTCTCCAGGCCTGTTTCAGTCACCCCTGCTGGTGTCTGTGACCAAGTTCAGCTCCGTGGTGACTTGTGTTTTCAGGTCTCATGCAGACCTGCTTTCCTTGGACCAGTAGTCCTGACAATGTCACGTCCTTCTCTTCAGTTCTACTTTAAGATTGTTGTCCATCTATTCTCACAGTGTTCATGTCTTCACAGGCAAAATTTTTTACTCAGAGATAAATATCTCTTGGTAGACACAACTAAAGATACCAAATTTAGTGGCTTCTGGTCTTGTCCTCCTCAGGGTCCAGAAGTGCCTAAGATTTGCTTCTGGTGTGAGTGCTTCAAATTAATTCCATGATACAACCATCTAGCAGAAATTAAGTTTATTCTATATACTATGAGTGAATTATAAATTTTTAAAAAATAATGCCATTTAAAACAATGTCTATATGAAATATGAGAGATAAATCTGAGAAAATATAAAGGTCTTGAACACTAAAAATTACAAACTGTTGTGAGGCAAGGAAAGAAAATTGATTAGATCTTACTAGCTTGTGAGTTGACATACACAATGTAGTTATGATAAAAAAATTTTCCCAAACTGAATGAAAAACTACCTGCAAAGTCATCAGGTTAAAATGTCCATGCACTGAAGTATTCGGTAGGAAAGCTCAGGAAAGAAATGGAAATAGTACCAAAACAAAAAACAAAAACAAAAACAAAAAAAAAACAAAACGTAAATGAAACAATCCTCCAGTTCCATGAGACCAGTCCCGGAGGAGTCGCAGACCAGGTGATGGGACGCTGCCTGAGGGGTGACAGGCAGTGTGGGTGCAGCCAGCCTGGGCTGAGTGTCGCTAGGCACTGAAGCTGTGCTGTCACCTGTAATGCGCACCTGGTGTGACGTGGTTGTGATTATCACCTCAATCCAATGAATGACCCTGTGACCTGTACCTTGTTTCCTGAGAATCAGGACCACAAAGGCTCTGCATGGAAGAGGGACACCATGTGATTTCAGGGCCTCTGAATCCAATTGCATTTCTAGGGGTTAGAAATGGAACCTGCACCCATAATTCCTGGGAAGACATCTGAAGACCCTTCTCAGATAATGAGTGTCCTCTAAAAGCTGCTTCACTCATCTCAGAAAGCCCATGGGGATGTCCCTGACACCCACGATGTGTCTCTTACCTGATCTTGTGGGCAGGGATATTGTGGGAAGCCAGATCTGCTGGGGAATCTTGGATTCCCTGACCTGCACTTCCTGAGACTCAGCCCTCTCAGGGCCTGTGTGGACCCAAGACACAGACTCTCCCTCCTCCTACACGTACCATAGATATTTCCCCATAACAGGACCCAAAAAGGGGATTGAAAGACAGAGTCTCATGTGAGTATGGAGCAGAGAAAGAGAAGTGAAGCAACTGGACCTTAGCTCTGGGGACCAAGGAACAGGTTTGTGAATTGTCTACACACACCCTGGATTCCCGTCTTCCTCACCCATATTAACACTCATAGGCATCCCTCCCCAGCTCTGCCCCACACCCTCCACTATGCTGGGACCATTTCATATGCTCTCAGGTCTCAGGCTTCAGCGCGTCTCCCTGTAGATCCAGGCTCCTTCAAGACAAGGCCCCAGGACAGGAAGCCAGCACCTACTGCCCTGGGAGAATCAAAACAGTGGCTAGAATATTGTCATTCTCACCCATCGGCACCACGCACATCTCATCAACACTATGGACCATTCACGTGACCGCATATTCTCAGAATTCTGCTTCTCTTTGTTGTCACAGTGTCACCTAGAGCAGAAGCTATTGATTCCAACATAACGATGAAGCCACACGTCCCTGACTCCCACACCCCAGGTCCCTGTTCTCCTCCAGGGCGCCAGGCCCAGGGATGGGAGTCAACCTCCTTGACCACCCAGAGCCACTGCCATCCATCCAGCAGTGCCCATTTCAGGCTGAATTTTGTTCCTTTCTTCTCAGAGTGTTTCCTCATCTGATCATGTGAGGACGTGAGAAATGAGTGTGCACCTCGTCTCCTTACAGTCTTCCCGCCCACGCCTCACACGGGGACAGCCAGGCTTTCCAGAAAAGGAGGAGCACTCCTCTGATGTAGTATTCACTTTATGACAATACAATAAAACTGAACTAAAATATAGACAATATATCAGAGGATTTACAGGAAATAATTATCGAAGGATAACAGTCAAAGACAAGGAGAACCCACAGATGTTCTCAAAAACACAAGACATTTCTGTTCCTGACAGTGTTCTGTCATGGAAGGGACAGACCTAAGAAGCCAAGACGCCTGCAGTGGGGACTGGGGAACCAGCCGGGACCCTGACACCAGCAACAGCTCCAAGCACAAATAAGAGTGACCCAGGTGGAATTAGCACCAAGTATGAAGTCACAGGGTTGTCTGCGGGCCTTTAAGCATTGACCTTGTGATTCAAGGCGGACCTTGCCTGGAATGACCCCAGGGGCAAGGCAGAAGCTCTGTCAGGTATCAAGTAATGCCAAAATATCTGATAACATAACATTTCCTTTGGTTTCTGGAAGTCACTGGTCACCTGTAAAAAATAAGAGATCAACCCCAACATCACAAATGGGACCATCTCATTCTACTGCCCTGGGTAGTGATGTCAGAAAGATGCACCTGGAGAAATCAGAAGACCTTCCAGGAGAGCTGGAGGTGTGAAAGGGGCTGGAGGCTGTGGGTTGTGAGCCCAGCAGGGGGCGCTGCTGGATGGGTCCTGAGAGCACAGGGTCTGGGCCAGGCAGGCTGGGAAAAGGCTCAGCTGGCTCTTGCACAGTAAGGCAGCAGTGTCCCCAAGAACATGAAGGGTGACTTACTGTGCCTGGGCCACCAGGCGCCATATGAGCACTCGGCTCTCATTCACAAATTCGTCTTATATGTCATCCTCCTCCCCTCAGGGACTCATTGTCCAGGCCTTAATTATAGCCAAAGATAGATGGACAATCACACAACACAAAAAAATTAGCTTGAGGAATGTGACCTACAGTGCGACCTGAGCCAGGGTAGGAAACACCTGGGGAGGGAGAGTCTCAGTGCCAACAACTAGGCTTCAGCAAGCAGAGCTCTGGGGCTCCTCCCCATGGCCCAGATTCCCATAGTCACATCCTCACTCATTGGACAGGATTTTCCTTCATGGGACAGTGAAAGGACATTGGGGGTGGGGGAGGAAGGGCATTTGCACCTATCATCTTGGCACAGGTGGTCATTCAATCACTATTTCTATGACTTTACAACCCTCCTCCCAGTGTCCTGGGTCTGATGCTGCTGCTCTGCCATCCACACTGTCTGCCTTTGTTTAAATACGTTTAAAAGTATGTATTAAAATAGAGGGCATGTCGTATAAACTCATTTTGTCATTTTAGCAAATGATTGAAGTCTAACCAACCTGGAACAGTATCAGATTTGAAATATCTAAGATGGTTGCATTTATGGTCACAGATGATCGTTACACAACCCCCTCACTCGTGTCTCACTTGCCTTTCAGTTACTGGTCTGTGTGAGGTCCAGGTACCTGACTCTTTTAAGATCTTCCCCAGGAGACATCAGGTTGAAAGTTAAGCAGGAAGGATGGAAAGCTAATTTGCACGAAGTACTTACTCCTCCGAATGGGTCTAGGACACAAAGAAAGGCCAGAAGACACCACACTCCTGCCACGAGCCTGAGAAAGCCACGTCCTGTGAGTGTCCCCACCATGGCCTGGACGGTGCTTCTGCTGGGGCTCCTCGCTTATGGCTCAGATCAGGGGAAGGGACTCTGCATCCTCAGGAGGCACATAACGTTGGTGCTGAGGCTGATCGCGTCTCTCCTGTTGTTTTAGGGGCTGAGTCTCAGTCTGTGGTGACCAAGGAGCCATCGCTGTCAGTGTCTCCTGGAGGGACTGTGGCCTTAACTCTGGGTCAGTCTCCACCAGTAACTACCCTCACTGGTTCCAGCAGACCCCAGGACAGCCTCCCCGCAGGCTCATCTGCAACACAAACAGCCACTCCTTTGAATAAGTGGTGATAATTTCTTTCATTTTTTCCCTAGCTCTATTAATATATAATAAACAATTAGTTGCTCATATTTACATTGTACAATTCAATGAGTTATTTTCGATTATAGTTGGCATATAATAACATATTAGTTTCAGTTGTACAGCAATTGAATTTCTAACTTGTTAGTGATTAGAGATCTATACAACTCACAACGTGGTCACCCCGCTAAATCTAGTACCCTCTTCCCTCCTACATATTGATTACAACATCGTTAACTATTTCCCTTATGCTGCACTTTCTAGCTCCATGACTGTTTTGTAACTCTCCATTCGTACTTCTTAATCCCTTTGCCCTTTTTCACCGTCCCCTCAACCTCACTCCCACTTAGTGACCCCAGAACGTTCTCTGTATCTTTCAATTTGTTTCTGTTTTTGTTGTCGTTGTTGTCTCTTTTGTCCTTTAGATTCCACGTGTGAAATCATGTGATATTTGTCTTTACCTGACCCATTTCATTCAGCGCAATAACCTCTAGGTCCATCAAGGCAATTTCTTTTTCCATCCCCTTCCTTTTAGTCTCTGTGTCTTAATCTGAAGTGAGTCTCTTGTAGGCAGCTTGTAGGCAGCTCCTAGGGGTTGTTTTCTTATCCATTCAGCCACTCTGTGTTTTAGACGGAGCATTTAATTCTTTTCCATTTGAGGTACTTGTTGGTAGAAATGTAGTTGTTACCATTTTTTTATTCCTGTTCTTGATACATAGTTTTTCTTCTTAAAGAAGTCCCTCCAACGTTTCCTGTAATGCTGGTTTGGTGTTGATAAATTCCTTTAGCTTATTTTTGTCTGGCAAGCTTTTACTTGTCCTTTGCCCCTGAATGAGAGTTTTGCTGGATAAGACTTCTTGGTGGTAGATCTTGGGTATTCATCTCTTTGAATATTTTGTGCCAAGCCCTTTGGTTGCAGTTTCTTTTGAGAAATCAGCTGTCAGTCTTATGGGTGCTCCCTTGTAAGTAACACACTGCTTCTCTCTTGCTGTTTTTGATGTTTCTCTTTGTATTGAACCTTTGGCACTTTAATTATAATGTGTCTTGGCGTGGGCCTCTTTGGGTTCATCTTTCTTGGGAACTCTCTGGGATTCCTAGAGTTGTATGACTGTTTACCTAACCAGGTTAGGGAGGTTTTCCATCATTATTTCTTTAAAAAACTCTTCAACTTCTTGTTCCCTTCATGCACCTCTATGACCGGATGTCTTTATATTTAATTCAGGCTCGTAAATTATTATTGTAAAATTGGCTGCTTTTTCTTACCATTCCGATTGAGTGTCCTTGGCTTCCCCATCTCTGTATTGGGGGGTTGATCCTCTTCTTCATTCCAGTTGATTTCCTCTAATATCCTCTTCATCTCAGATAATGTGTTCTTCATTTCTGACTGGTCACCTTTTATAATTTCATCCATTGCTTTGTATTTCACCCTTCCACCTTCATGGACTTGTTGTCCCAGCTCGATGTCCAGGCAGGCAGGGACAGGTGGACAGTCACACAACAGAAACTAGAGTCTCTCTGGACACAGGATAAGGAACACTAAGAGACCGGAGAGTCTCAGTTCCAACAACTGGCCTGAGCAAGCGGAGCTTTGGGGCGTCCCCGCCAGGACCCAGGTCCTTCTGCTTCTCACGCCCCTCACCACCGGACAGGGTGTTTCATCAGGGGACAGTGAAGGGTGTCGGTGGGGACGTTTGCCTGCCCTTCATTCCTGGCATCTGGGCACGAGCAGCGGGCTATCCCATTCTTTATACCAGCTGCTCTAAATCCAGGCTTCTGGGTCAGACTGTGTAAACCTGCCATCACGCACAGTGCGTGTGTGTGTGTGTGTGTGTGTGTGTGCGCGCGCGCTCATGCGCACACGCATGAGCATGTAAGGAGTGAGCATGTGCGGGTGATGTATTGTTCCATGATGTTCACACCAACTAGCACAGACACAGTGGTACTGTTTTGTTTTGTTTGTCTTCTGATCATTAGCAATTTTCTTTCCTAAATTGCTGTCCCTGTTTTCAAGATGATTCTTGTAATTTTAGGTGATACGATTACTTTTTCCCTCAAAACCTGCTGCTCTATTAAGATGCTCCATATAATTGTGGCTTCTAGTGTTAAAGGCATTGGTGCCCCAGGCCTGGAGCAGTGGACAGAGCCATGGAGGGACAGGAGCTGTCTCTGATGGGCAGGTCACAAAGTCACACAGTGCTGAGTCTGCGCCTGGACACCAGGGGGTGCTGAAGGCCTAGAGGTGATCAGAGTTGGGATCAGCCAACTTGTACTGCCGGGTGCTCTCTATCCAGGGCTTATAGCTGTGACCTGCCAGCCTAAACTGCCCCACCCCTACCTCTTCCTGACACCCTCAGGCAGAGCGACCCGATCCTGGGCCCAGTGACATATCAGAAAGCTGGGGGTCTCATTTGCATGAGTGGACCCTCCCTCTGTCAGAGCTTGAAGAGGGGAGGGAGAGACTTGGGGGAAGCTCTGCTTCAGCTGTGGGGACACAGAGGGCAGGACTCGGTGATCATCTCCACCATGGCCTGGTCTCTTCTCTTCATCACTCTCCTCACTCACTGCACAGGTGACTAGATATGGGAAAGGAGAGGGGACCATGAGAGGCCACATGGGACTCTGCTCCCTCCTCTAGTCTCTAGCCGCAGCATCACCACCTCTGTGTCTCTCCCTCTTCCAGGCTCCTGGGCCCAGTCTGTGCTGACCCAGCCGTCCTCAGTGTCTGGGGCCCTGGGACAGAGTGTCACCATCTCCTGCACTGGAAGCAGCTCCAACATCGGGGGTGGCAATATGTGTACTGGTACCAGCAGCTCCCAGGAGGGGCCCCAAAACCATCATCTATGGTACTAGCAGTCGACCCTCGGGGGTCCCTGACAGATTCTCTGGCTCCAAATCTGGCAACTCGGGCTCGCTGACCATCAGAGGGCTCCAGGCTGAGGATGAGGCCGATTATTACTGCCAGCATGGGACAATAGTCTCAGAGCTCCCACAGTGCTCCAGGCCCATGGGGAAGTGAGACAAAAACCTGCTGTTTCCTGTGCAATGGGGCTTCCCTAAGCAGACCCCACTCCTCTGACCAGACAGCTATTTCATTATTTGGCCTAAAATTGGAAACCAAGACCCACTCCAGAGAACTTTATCTAGAGAACGTGTCTTTGTTTTCTCAAATTCTGCCCCACAGCCTCTCATTGGTGGCAACATGTTGCCCCTAGTTGAGCAGTAATTCCTGGATGCGGGGACAGGAAGCCATCTTTAGAGTCCATGTGGGGTTTGCTAGTGCCAGAGCTTCTTCATCATAATACTCAGGCAGGAGCCTTAACTAACAGAAATGTGTGTTCCCACAGTTCTGGATTTTGGAAGTCCAAGAGAGAACTGTTGGCAGTGGGGTCTCTCCTGAGGCCTCACTCCTTGGCCAACAAATAGCTGCGTTCTCCCTGAGTCCTCACACGGCCTTCTCTGTGTGTGCTCACCCTTGGTTTCTCCTCCTCTTCTCATAAACACACCGGCCCTACTGATTAAGGCACCACCCGCATGAGCTCCTTTACCTTAGTTACCGCCTCATGGCCTGGTATCCAGAGACTGTCACTTAGGGGCTTACAGTTAACACATAGGATTTGGAGAAGACATAATTCAGGGCATACCAGGGGGTCAGGACAGAAGCCAAGGACACGGAGTCCAGCTGTGTCTGACTCAGCAGAGTTTACTGTTCAGATGATGCGCATTCACACTATTTAGTGAACACCTACTATGTGCCTGACTTGGGTCTAGGGGTTCAGGATACAATGAGGACTAATAGGAAGTATCCCCATTTTAGGGGAACTGACACTGTCTGGGAGAATAGAGAGGACATACGAGTCATAATATTATGTCCTGGGCTGATTTCCCACCTGGGGAGAGGACGCCTCTGTGGTCCCAGCCACCCATCCACACAGCAAACCCTCTAGAATTAGAGACTCGCCCTCCCTGGTCCATTGATCGGGAACCCTAGCTTTCAGGATGACCTGACCTGATCATTCAAACCATCTCCCCAAACACCAACATGGCAAACAGGGACAGGATGGTTGATTTGGTTTAGACAACACAGGCCCTGACAGTGGACTTAGAAATTTGGTGGGTCACATGCCAACCACACAGCTAGGGATTCGGGGTCTGGATGGGAGAGGAAAGAAACAAGAGTTCTTCTAATTCATCCCCCTCATGGGCCTCACTCTACCCTCCACCCTCATTGTTAGTTCTTGTGGAGTGCTGTCCTGTGGATGCTGGGACCTGGGCAGGGGACGCAGGCCATGTAACTACTGGCTCATAAAGCTTCACTTCTGCCTCCCTGTCCTTTTCAATGTCGTGTAAAAGATCAATTTCAGGCACCATCACACCCATTTCATACATGGGTATCAATTAAAAAATGGAATAGTCTCAAGAGAGGTAGAAACCTGAAACAAACAAAACAAAACTATTCCTGGTGGAGTCAGAACAGTGACATATTCTCACGAAATCGCACTAGCGCCACTGCCCCCCTTGACCTGGGTGCTTCTGCTCCACTCAGTGCAGGTGAGGACAGTCCCGAGGCCCAGCTCATGAACCTCTGACCATTCGCTCCCGCTGGCATTCCCAGGCATCAGCCACCTCAGGTCACCTTGGGGTCATTGCCAAGTATCTCACCTCACAGTGTCATGGTTACGGGTGGTGCTATCAGTCCCCTTTCTCTTCTGTGTCTTGGGAGCTGGGATCAGATGTAGTCTGACTCAAAATGGCAGATAACTGACTCTCATGCAAATATAAAGAAACAGTGGTAAAATATTTAATTCAGCTCATATATGAGGGAGACCGGCAAACTGGTAAAGCTTGCTCAGAGAGCATATCGAAAAACACAGTGTTCAGTGTCCACCAGGAAAAGACGGGTGAAGTTATGTTTTTGTGTGGGTTGGAGATAAACTGATTAACTTCCAAAACGTAATAAAACCAAATACTCTGTATTTATATTCGCCTTTGGTACAAGACTAGAAATTAGCCTGATTCCACATTGAGGGTTTGTCTGGCAAAGAACAGGTAGAACTTGATCATTCTCGATCTTCCTCTTCCCATCAGTCCCCCGTAAACTGGAAACTCTTCTTCCTTCATCAGCTTTTCATCAGCTCTGCACCCCTCGCCCTCTGACACATGGCTTCTCCCTGTCTTCCCTTCCTGCCAAAGTGACCTCTTCACATTAAAATCAACTGGTAAGCAAGCTCCTTGTCATGATGACCCACAGGATATCTTTTAAAAATAAATATATTTATTTAAATTCGTTTCAAGTATACAGCACATTGGTTAGACATCTGTTCTGTTCATAAAACGATCCCCCCAATTCCTCCCTTCCTCCCCTGGCCCTCCACTTAGCCATCATATTAATGCTAACTGCATTCCCTCTGCTGTGCTCCCCATCCCTGTGACCATTATCAACTACTACTTTGTACTTCTTTAACTCTTTTCCCCATTCTTCCAGCTCCCCAAGCCCCTCCCCTCTATTCATCACCAAATGGTCCACTATATTTGTGAGTCTATTTTTGATTAGTTTGTTCTTTTTGCTAATTAGATATCACATATAAGTGAAATCATGTGGTATTTATCTTTCTCAGTCTGACTTATTTCACTCCACATAATAGCCTTTAGGTCCATCCATGTCGTTTGCAAATGGCAGGATTTCACCTTTTTTACTGAGTGAGTAATATTCCCTTGTATATATGAACCATAATTTCTTTATGCAATGGTCTGTTGATGGGTGTTTAGGTTGCTTCCATATCTTGGCTATTGTAAACTGTGCTGCCATGAATATTGGAGTGCATAGATCTTTATGAATTATTGTTTTGGTTTTCTTTGGATAAATACCCAGAAGTGCAATTGCTGAGTCAAAAGTTATGCCCATTTTTAATTTTTTGAGAAACCTCCATACTGATTTCCATAGTGGCTGTACCAATTTGCAATCACACCAATGGCGTATGAGGCTACCCTTTTCCCTACATCCTCGCCAACATTGCTGTTTTTGGATTTATTGATGATAGCCATTCTGACAGGTGTGAGGTGATATCTCATTGTGGTTTTAATTTGCATTTCCTGAAGAAATTTTGAAACCTCCATATGTGTCCATGGGGGTGTCCATGAGCTGAGACCCGGTGTCCCCTGGAGCTTCTCAGAGGAGAGCAGGGGTCCAGTGGGTCATGTGGAGTTCATGAGTCCACAGGGTTCCTCATGAGGAGATTATACACAACCATTGAACCCTCATATTCCATACCCGTGTGATATATTCTAGTGATTGTGCCTCCACACTCAAGTGGGGGACTCAGAGAGGTGCCACGGAAGGCCCTTGGAAAAAGAAGTACTGGCCCTGCTGACAGGAAGTCTCAGTGAAGAGTCTCAAGCTACCAGCAACTAAAGGGTTACCCTCAGCTGCAGAGAGCGGCCTCTACCAGATGTGTGTGTGCCAGATGAGCCTGTATCTACTGAGAGACAGGAGGGTATAAAGATCAGGTTGGTGGAAAGGGCCCCAGAGATACGGCACAAGCTGACACCTGGTAGGAAGGGACGGCCACCCCTGAGACTGTGACATGTGCCCTGAGTCACAACGAGGATGTACGATCTGTCCTGAATCGCACAGCTGCATGGGCACTGGTGTTACGGGGGTGAGTGGAGGAATCTCTCTTTCCACCGCACACAGTGAACTGTTTGGGGGATTGATGACTCCCCCCCTAAGTGTTGGTCTTGCGGGTTTAGATGTCACGATGCCTAGACAGGAAACACTCACACCACAGACACTATCACAACCCAGTAAACCCATGTTCGGCATCACTGTTTACTGGACAGTCATCAGGATGAGAGAACAGCATGAAGACAGTCACCAGATGCCATGATGCAGGGACCCTAATGAGCAAGGAATCACAAATTGGAAAGAAACAAGTGTCCTGCACAGAAGGGGACACACCTCCACGGGATGGACGGTGTTCTGAACTTCATCCTGACCATTGAACAGCCAAGGAAACCGTGGACAGACTGAACCTGAGGAGTCTGAGTGGAGCACAGAGACGCCCTGAGGTGATGGGGAGGCCACAAGAGGAAACGTGTCCTGGCCCTAAGGACAGAGCAGTTGGGAAACAGGAGCTGTCCCTGAAGGACTCTGGTCACCATGTCACACAACGATGTGTCTGCGCCTGAACACAGGGGGCTCTCGGTCCTACATCTGTAGATCTGGGGAGGATCAGAGCTGGGACCAAACACCTGGCACTGCGTGGTGGTGCCCTCTGCTCCGGCCTCACAGAGGTGACCTCAACAACCCCCAGGTCCCATACAGCACCACCCCAATCCACCTCTTGACAACCTTAGGCAGAGGGATTAACCAGGCCCAGTGAGGAATCAGAAAGCTGGGGGTCTCATTTGCATGAGTGGACCCTCCCTCTGGCAGAGCTTGAAGAGGGGAGGGAGACTTGGGGGAAGCTCTGCCTCAGCTCTGGGGACACAGAGGACAGGACTCGGTAATCATCTCCACCATGGCCTGGTCCCCTCTCCTCCTCACCCTCCTCGCTCACTGCACAGGTGACTGGATATGGGGACAGGGCAGGGGGCCATGGGAGTCCACATGGGGCCCTGCTCCCTCCTCTTGTCTCTAGCCCCAGCATCACCATCTCTGTGTCTCTCCCTCTTCCAGGCTCCTGGGCCCAGTCTGTGCTGACCCAGCCGTCCTCAGTGTCTGGGGCCCTGGGACAGAGTGTCACCATCTCCTGCACTGGAAGCAGCTCCAACATCGGGGGTGGTTATGTGCAGTGGTTCCAGCAGCTCCCGGGACAGCCCCCAAACCTCATCTATGGTACTAACAGACGAGCCTCGGGGGTCCCTGACGATTCTCTGGCTCAATCTGGCAACTCGGCTCCCTGACCATCAGTGGGCTCCAGGCTGAGGACGAGGCCGATTATTACTGCCAGACTGGTGACAGCAGTCTCAATGCTCCACAGTGCTCCAGACCTGTGGGGAGTGAGACAAAAACCTGCTGTTTCCTGTGCATGGGGCTTCCCTGAGCAGACCCCACTGCTCTGACCAGACAGCTGTCTCCTTTGTTTGACCTAGAGTGACATCTGAGACCCACCCCAGGGAACTTTGTCTAGATAATGTGTCCTTGTCCTCTCTCAATTTATCCCCAAAGCCTGTCCTTGTTGGCAACACATTGACTGGTTTTCTCAAAAAGAACAGAAATCCATAGATGTGGGGCGGGCTGCCCTGGGGACGGAGTCCATGAGGGCTGTGCTGGTGCCAGGGCTGCTGAAGCGTAATCCACACACAGGGAGGCTGAACCAGCAGAAAAGTGTGTTCTCGCAGGTCTGAGGGCCGGATGCCCAAGACGGAGGTGTGGGCAGGTGGGTTTCTCCTGAGATTTCCCTCGTTGGCTGGCAGATAGCTGCATTCTCCCTGAGTCCCCACAAGACATTTTCTGTGCACTCACTTCTGGGTTTTCCTGCTTTTCTTAAAAACACACCAACCCTACTGATTAGAACACCACCTTATGACCTCGATCACCTCGCTAACCTCCTAAGAGGCCTGATCTCCAGAAACAGTCAACTGGGGGTTTGGATTCCACGTAGGATTTTGAGAGGACACAGTTCAGTTCGTATCAAGTTGTCAAAACAAAACCCAAGACAGAATGTAGCTGCGCCTGACTCAGGGGTGTCTACTCCATTTGATGTGCATCCACACCCTTTCCTGAAGACCTACTATGTGCCTGACTTGGGTCTCGGGAATCAGAATACACTGCAGACAAACAGGAAGTGTCCCCATGCTCAGGGAGCTGACACACTTTGGTTGAAGAGAGATATGCGAGCCAGAATACAGTGTCCTGGGCTGATTTCCCACTTGGGACAGAATCTCTCTGTGATTCCAGGTATCCATCCACACGGCAAACCCTCCAGAATTAGAGATTCTCCCTCCCTGGCCCATTGGTCAGGAACCCCGGCTTTCAGGATGACCAGACCTCATCACTCACACCGTCTCCCCCGACACCACCACAGCAAACAGAAACAGGATGTTCTGATTTGGTTTAAACAACACAAGCCCCGTGAATTTGGACTTGGAAATGGGTCGATCGCATGCCGACCACGTGGCTGGGGGATTCAGGGTCCAGTTGTGAGCGGAGAAGCACGAAAGTTTTTCCTAATTCATCCCCATCATGGGCCTCACTCTGCCCTCCACCCTGATTGTTAGTACTTATTGAGTGTTGTCCTGTGCTTGCTGGGACCTGGGCAGGGGACATAGGTCAGGTGGTTCCTGTCACACAAAACCACACTTCTGCATCCATGACCTTGTTAATATCTTGTAAAAGATCAAGTTCCAGTAACATCGCACCCACTTCCATCCGTAGGCATCAATCTAAAATTGAATAGTCTCAGGACATGTAGAAAGCTGCAAAAATTATCTTCAGGGTTGTCTGTTCCCTGGCAGAATCAGAAGAGTGACATAGTCTCAAGAGACCACCCTAGCACCACTGCCCCCATGACCTGGGTGCTTCTCCTTGGTTTAATGCATCTGAGGAATGTTCCAGAGGCCCAGCTCATGAACCTCTGACCTCTACATCTCAGTGCAGGTCCCTTCTGCTCCCATCCCCAAGACTCTGCCCTCTCAGGTCACCTCGGGGTCCTTGCTGAGGATCCCCACCTCACAGTGTCCTGACCACAGGTGGTGCTAGCACAGTCACCTTCCTCTTCTGTCCTGGGAGCTGGCATCAGATGCCGTCTCACCCCAAAAGGACACGTGGTTTCTTTATGCGGCTGCTCACACATCCACCCCATCTGCAAACACATCACAGTCTCATATTTAGCTTTTAGTACAATAAAGCAATGGGGAAGAAAGTACAGCTGGGACACGTTTATTTAAAACATAAGCCAATTGTATGCACCCAAGACAAAACCCTGACAACAAACCCGTGAAATAAAGATCCTGAAACTGCCAGGTGAGACTGTAAAGTTCGTTCCTAAAATAGAGTGTTACACATTCACAGGTAAAGGTGAAGCCTAAGCAATCCATTATTATTTTTTTATTTTTTCATTTTTTACCAAACACTAATTCAAATGGAATCTCTATGAAGCAGTTCACACGTGACATGACTGAAATGTTTGCAGAACGGTCCTCTTTTGAAAATGCACTGAGTGTTTTCCTGGAAAATTCTTTTCTATACCATTTCCTTGGAGAGCCCCTTCAAGCCTTTCTAACCATCCACTGTCCCCGTGGCTCTGACAGCAGACCTGATGCACACCTGGGTCATTTAGCTCCTTCTAGAACATACTCTAAGTTCTGACATCTTAAATAGTTATATTTGTACACATTTGCAAGTCTCATGGACCTAACTCTAGGAGTAATAAACTACAATATCAATACAGTGTATTAGGATCGCAACATCTAGGGATCAGACCAAGGATGCGTGAACAGAGGCAGTGAGAGGTGAGGAGCACAAACCAGCTGGGCTTCAAGACCTAGGCCATGGGGAGGTGTGTGTCCTGACAACAGGAGGGGGTGCTGTGGGACTGCCCTGTGGTCCCTATGCAACGGCTCAGGGAAGACAATTCACTCAAAGAAGCCTGGGCCAAGTGGCTGTTCTCTGTGCTCCCTGATGGGACTCAGCAGTTGTGTTCTCTCTGGCCTGGCAGAGTCTCCTGAGCAGGGACCTTTGTGTGTCTTCAGCAGGTGCTTCCTCACAGGGCTCTCCCAGGGGGTGATGCCAACCTTTATCATCCTCAGTCTGGCTGTGAGCTGAGCTCCAGCACCAGGGCTCAGGGAGGGGCTGGGCGGTCATGGAACACACATTTGCATGCACACCCTGCTGGCGGAGGGTGGAGAAGAAAAGGAGGCCTGGGGCAGCCCAGCCCCACTGTGGGCTCAGGGGCTGCGTGCACCATGGCCTGGACCCCCGTCCTCCTCGTGCTCCTCTCTTAGTGCACAGGTGGGGACTAACCTAAGGGACCCTGGGCATCCCCCAATATCACTGCTCTCATGCCCAAATTAATGATAATTTTCTCGGGTTTCTGGTGGCAGTGACCATGTTTGTCTGTGTTTGCAGGTTCCCTCTCCCAGCCGTCCTCCTTCTCTGCATCTCTGGGAGCATCAGCCAGACTCACCTGCACCCTGAGCAGTGGCTTCAGTGTTGGTGGCTACTGGATATTCTGGTTCCAGCAGAAGCCAGGGAGCAGGCCGCTGACCCGCTTCCCTGTCATTGCATTGGGCAGAGAAGCCGGTTTCTGCTTCATGAGTCATAAAGCCAGGCTCGCACAGGGTCAGAATGGTGTGGGCTGGTGTCATTTCAAATGAACTGCTCCCGGGGACCAAAAAAAAGGTCTTTTTTCCCCCCCTTTAGTCAAAGTGACTCTGGATCCAGATACAGCTCATTGTGAACTCACTGTGTCCGAGGATGAGAGACAAGTGACTCGGGGGTACCCACAGGAGAAGCTGGATGCTTCCCTCAGCAGATTCACCACCTCCCCCTGTGTCCTGGGCCACGAAGGCTTCCCTTCTGGATGACACTACTTCGAAGTGGACGTGGGAGAAGGAACCGTGTGGGATTTAGGGGTCTGCTTGGACAGCGTGCAGAGGAACACTGACACGGAGCCACAGCCTGGGTCTGGATTCTGGGCCGTCAGGTATGCCCAGGGCCGGCTACGTGGCGCTGACGTGCCCCATCACGCTGCTCCATCTGACAGAGCGGCCCCTGGCCGTGGGGGTCTTTCTCGACGGTGAGGCCGGAGTCCTGTTCTTTTACAACAGCACCATGGCCTCCCACGGCCGGAGGAGACAGGATGAGATGGGATGGGAGGGAATTGTGGGTTAAATGAGGGGGTGCTGAGTGAAGGGACCTGGCTGGAAGTGCGAGAGGACGGAGCAGCGGTGGCGTGTCCTGAGTGTGCACAGGGGGCTATGATTCGTCCTGCACGCAGAGAGGGTCCCACCCCCAGACAGGATGCCCCCTTAAACCGATAGGTTAGCAGCAGATCTAGAGGAAACACAAGCCCAGGGCCCAGAGGAAGGAGCTGCTCCCACGCTGCGGGGGAGCCCAGAGCTCTGTGTGTGGATCCCGGGGCAGCCATTATAAGTGATTATGTTACTGACGAGCAATACCTTGCAAATATCACAAACAGTTCAAAGGGAGCAGAGGTGGTTCCTCGAGGACTAAGTTGGCCCTCTCTCTGGTTGTCACTGTCGGGAGGGGAGGAAGAAGCCTGAGCCCAGTGAGAGCAGCACCCAGCCTGTTCAGCACCCAAGCACAGAGCGAAGACTTCAGGAGGCACAGGGCTTCCCAGCTGCAGGACTCTTGACCCCCTAGATCCTCCTTCAATCTGACAATTCGAGACAATTCTGTTTTGGTCCCTGACTGGACTCACACGCGGCTAGACGGGACACGGGCCCCTGTCAGAGTCCCGCCGCCTGGAACCTCAGGACCTGCTCTCTTCGACAGTTCAGGGCGCACTGGTGCCTCCTCGCTCTCGGTCGCTTGCACAGTGTAACGGGAGGGCAGCGGAGTCCTGGCTAATGACCGACACAGGAGTCGGGCTACTTAGAATAGACGTCGATTGTCAGAGCACCGGCGGTCAGAGAAGGCAGCAGGTGAACACCTCCAGAAGCTGCCTTTTCATTTCAGTCCGGCTTAGGGTATTTTAGGGAATATTTGGGCATTATTCCAGGGGCTGCATGATGGCTTCACCGAGCCTTCCCCTTGGCAATGTGGCCCTCTGATGGCAAAGATGGCAGGAGCCTGGAAAGAATGCTAGACCATAATGATCATGATCATTGAGCATAGGGGCGCTCGTCGTGAGTTTTAGGGCGACTTTCTCTGGCAGGGGACAGTGAACGGAAAGTGAGGCCGGGGACACTGAAACCTACTTCGAGGGTGACAGAGGGTGACTTCTTTATAACCGCTTACAAGAAGTAATAAAAGCTGAATGTAAGTGATGGGGAAATGGCCATCAACAGGAACGAAATGTTGCTGATGTCAAAAAGTGGCTGCTAACGAGCGTACCTCTGTCCCCTCCTGGCTCTGCCTCCCCTCCCTGCAGCAGGCCTCCGTCCCCCATTACTTCACCCCCTGTCCTGCTTCCGTATCTGCAACTCCTGTGTCTAAGGATCTTTCTGAACCGTAAATAAACCTCTGCCTTTTCTGCAGCGATACTCAGATGCTTGGCCATGGTTGACGAAAAACAACTAACTGAAATTTGTGGCCAGTGTTATTGAACCAGAGGAAGTTACCAGAAGAGCATATTCAAATGGCCAATTAACTTAAAGAATGTGCTACTGGCCAGGGTCATACAATCAGAGTGACAATGAGAAATAATTGTACACGCTTCAGGCTGACAGAAAGTAATAAGGCCACAACCTTGATGCCTGGAATGGGGGAGGAAGAGCTATTTTCAGGCTCACAGACCGGGTGATGTCACTCTTGTGCACATTTCCCACCCTCGGTCCCACTCACAACTTCGTTCATATTCTCCTTCGCTTGAGGGGCAATTTCGAACACCTATGGAAGTCTGCAAAGCTCATCTCCAGACTCAAACCTTGTTTTTCCGATCCGGTATTTTCCCCATGGCCAAGCCTGTCCCGCTCAGCTGGGTGTCACGGGAATACTCACGGAATCCCTGGAGCTGTGACCACTGGCTGTGTCCGTGGGCACCGGTGGCCTCTCCGGCCTTGCTGCGGGTCCAATCGGATGATCCCCTTTCTGAAAGTGTCTTCTCGGTTTGGAACCGGAAACCATGCCCAGATGGAAGTCCTTCGCCCTTCGTTTTTTCTCTGACATGCCGCAAGCCGTGCGCTCCATTGATGGCTCTCTGATTGATCAGGAATTATTGTCCGACCCGAAGGGAGAAAAGCACCCACCCCCACCATCAACCCCGTCCGTGTCCAGCGCTAGACTAGAGGCTGCCATGAAGCCGGCTTGTCCCTTCTCCATTTTCCACCAGTCCTGCGGGTTCACGGGATAAATGACGAGCCACGTGGCAGGCGGGCAGCAGCATTGACCCAATATTCTCAGAGCCAAGAGCCCACGTCTGGCTTCGCTGCTTAATTTTTGACGTGCAGTCCAATTTCTCACCGATAGAGCGAGCATCTCCACATGGCTGTGTACTTTCCTGTTTGGAACTGTGCGCACAGCTGCAGAGGTCAACAGGGCTTGCAGCTCAGGGGGTCAGTGGGGAAATAAATGAGCTGCATCTGGGAATGGGTTGGAGTTTCGCGAGGAAGCAAATGCTCTCCGTGAGGGCTCGGGTACTTCAGGTGGGCAGCCTGTAAGCATTTGGGGCCCACAGCATCATATAGGTGAGCTCGACCACTGTGACATCATCCCATGGAGGTACCGTACCCTTCCTTCCTAAACCAGTGTCTGCTTCATTCCTGACTCTTGAACTTGTATCCTGTTTGCAGTTCTTAAATTTGGGGCTCTGGTGGCTCCTGGGAGACTCAGGACAGTGTCCCGTCTCTGAAGCCTCAGCTTGATCCCCTGTGCCGAGTCCCCTCACCGGAAGGCTCCGGCGTCAGGCTGCGGATGCCCTGGACGGTGCTGACTGGCCCACGCAGCCCACTGGTGAGGAGAACAAAAGCAACTGTTCTTTCCTTCTGATCTTGGAAATTCTCATCATTAATTGTCATCATGTGCCTGATCAGCTGACGGCAATAGGCAACCAGAGGACAGATGAGGAGTTTCTTTGCCTATCTGCCCAGAAGTTGGTGTGACACTTTCTAATTTGTGCAAAGGCACAGCATGACCCGGCAGCAGCCCCGGTAGGAAAGGAGCCGAGAACGGATCCCAAAGAGGACAGAATATGATGAGGAAAGAGTGGTCCCCTTGCCCGATGCCAAGGGTGAGTCTCTATCGGCATCCTTCAAACTGCTTATTCTGTTCAGACAGGGCGGTCCGACCCGTGGCTATTGCAAGCTTCCCGAGCGAGTCTTGCTTGTTTTGAGAATCGCTATATCCTCAGCTCTTGGAGCAGTATCCAGCCAGTAGTGTGTGTTCTGTAAACACTCGTCTACTGAATGGACAAATTCTCGAGACACACTGATCATCAAGAATCAATGTTTCTATCGCTGGTCCAAGCCCCTCACATAACAAAGCATTGTTCAATCAACCCAGTGAGCTTGGCACTTAAAGAACATGTGTCTGTGACCAATTTATAACTATCAAAGGTAACATAGCAGAAAAGATCAGAGATTCTTTTAAAAATTAGGTTTTTCTGGCCTGGAGTTCACAGCTGTTTGCAGTCAGAGCGGGTCCATGCCACACTCTTTTCTGAGAGAATTTGCTCTGTTCCAGACATGGTGCTTGCTTTTAAGAACAGCAATTTGTTGAAGGCCCAACCCATGACCCACAGGGTTCAGAGTCCACTGGGTGAGCTGCTACCCAAGGACGGACAGCTGGACAGAAAAGTAGTCAAAACAAACAAACAGAGCAGACACACGGAGGAGATGTGCAGAACAAACAAAGAGCCCATCCGACCCAGGGCTTCAGAGGAAAGTTTTCATAGGAGGCGGGGGCCATTGAATGAGTCAATGATATTGGGAAGAACCTTCCAGAAAGAGCCAAGCCATCGAGTCATGGGAAATTAGGGTTGTTCAACACAACTGGAGATTAAATTAAAGTGCAAAGGCGTGAAGGGGATTTGGTGAACTGACTAGAAACACGATAAACATTTTTTTTTTTTATTACTTGCTTTTCTCAATAGTAGAAATAGTTAGCCAGGAACAGAAAGAGAATGAAGTTTTTATTGTTCTCTAGCAACAAAAACTATACAATTTTTAGAATTTATTTGAACAAGGGAAGTGTAACTTGAAGGAAAAATACAACAAAACTTTATTAAAGGGCACACAATAAGACCCAACTAAATGGAACTATATGCTATTCTGCTGGGTGGGAGAACTTAGGATCATAAAACTATCAGTCCTCTCTGAAGTAATAAACACATTCAGTGACAATTAAATTAGCAGAAGGGAAAAGAAAAGGAGAGATTGGAAATCTCCCGTCATTGGGCGATTAACCGAACACATCGCAACATATCCTTATCCCGGGAAATCGAGAAACAGTTTCAAAGAATGAATCCCATCTGTGCCACGTGACCTGGATGTTTTTGTACAATATCATATAATTTTAAATGAATAGAGTAGAAGCAGAGTACCCCAAAAGGGATTCCATTTTTATTCTTAAAATTTACCCAAGATAAGCTCTATATGTGTATCTTTGTATGAGAGTCTATGAGCCAGAGCTGGCTGTTAACATCAGTTATCAGCTTTGAATAACTAGTAAGGCTGCAAAAAAATAAATAAATAAGTAAATACGTAAATAAATAAATAAGACTAAACAAAAAGGTAGCTGCAAAAACCCAACGTTTATAACCTATACATGTAGAATTATGTGTGTACACGTGTGTGAATGTACATCAGGACACATCTGTCCATGTGTGCCTATGTAGATACGTACCTGCATGTGTGTGCACACGCATATACACACAGACACACCTTGATAGACATATGAAGACTTGGGCCTGCTCTAAGGCCACTGGGATATTCAGCACTGTAGTAAGTTCTCTGAAACATTCATGTGTGGGATCAATTTAAAAAGCGCTGTCTTGGGGCAGTGAAAGACAATGCGCAGGAATTTTCTCAGAATGCAGAACAGAAACACAAAAAAGAACGTGTGTACGGAAACGCAGCTCCGAGTCAGAGAGCGTGAACAAGGCATTCTGAGGGAGAGGAAGTGATCGAGAATGACTGGGAATCAAAGGCACCCCCAAGGGGACCTGGCCTTAAACCACGCCCCATAGAATGAAGAAATGAGCTCCAGGTACACAACCACCAAGGATGCCGACTGACCACTGGGTGGCACACGTGGGACAGATCCGAACAGCAGGCAAAGCCCTGCCGCCTGCGTCCACCTAGGCGGAGTGTTTGCTAGGGTGACAGATCAGCGCTCGCAACAGTATTTCAACAAGACCCAGGGGCTCGTAAGAGAACAGTCAAATGACCAGGGCACAAAGCAAGAGCGCCGAGCTTGTGAAGAGTTGGGGAAAGCGGTTCAAAGACACCAGGACACGCTTAGATATCACGGACATTAGAGCATTCTGACAAGACTTAAAGTAGCTAATGAAAACGTGCTCGGACAAACAATTGCAAACACTCTTGAAATGATTGAAAAAATAGAAAGTCTAGCAAAAAAAAAAAAGAAGATATAATGAAGAAATAAATGGAAATTTTAGAGCTGAGAAAAACAATAGTCGTCCTTGTTGTCAGTAGGGGGCATGTTCCAAGATGCCTGCCCAGTTGACGCCCCAAACCGCAGGTAGTACTCAACACTACGTTTCTCCTTTGCCCACACACCTGTGGTAGAGCTTAACTGATACATGAGGTGCAGGAAGGGATTCATAACAATCACATGTTAATAAAGGAGAACAATTATAATGATATGCTGTAATAAAAGTGAGTATGGCCTCATTCTCTCTTCAGTAATTTTTATATTTTTCATTGCAGACCTACTGCTGAATCTGTGTGGCCGTCCCTTACATGGACTGTGCCTGGGGATCGCCGGTCTCGGGGTGGGGGGTCCTTGCCGTCGTCCTCGCAGAGGCTGCTTTCTGGCCCAGCACGCGGCGGTTTTGGGAATAGGCCGTCTGTCCGCGCCTTCCGCCCATGAACCAATGACCTTTTCTGTCTTCATGAAGCACCGATCACACGCAGCAGCTGTGACTTTAGTTCCTTAAAATGAGTCTGGCGTCGGAAGTGAAATGTACGTGTGCAATGGAGTTTCATTATGTGTGGATGTGACGCCGAAGGGACCCACACCGTGACGAGGAGAGCGCCGCAGGAAGCCGATGGCCAGGAGGTCCTGCACCTGCTGCAGAAAACACGAATCCCAAAGGGATAAGCGCGGGACGGGAACCGTGCAGGGGAAAGGAGGCGTCACCCAGTCACCCAGGTGTAATCAGAGTTTTGGTGCTTGGCAGTGACAATTTGCTCTGGTGTGTCACCAAATATTCACACTCATGAAACCATGCACCTTTTAAAGAAAAGATAGGATTACAGTTTCTGTGTTGTCCTGTGACCTCCTCTCTGCTTACTATTTCTCCGACACCTTCACTTTATAGTGCATCTTCGAGTGCGGGCATCTGAGCATCTTCCTTTCAATAGCGGCTTCATAGATTCTACAGATGAATCAGAATGTAGTTACTTGCTATTGTTAGCATGCAATTTGTTTCTGTTGTTTCTCTATCATAAACACATGCGTACACACACGTGTCTTTTTAAGGAGACCCTGGGGACCCACCGTCTCGGTGTCCAGTTTCCTGCATCCCAACCTCGCTGGTTAGAGTGACCCATTCCCACCCCTGCTCTCGACTCCCGGCACAACATACTCTGGTCCTCCCCACCTTGGGGAGCCAGTCCCTGAAGGCTTGGCTGCCACCCCCTCCCCTTCCAAGACCTAGCTCTGCGGAACTGGCAGCTCCTCTACGTGGCAGGAAGCAGGTGCAGGGCGGGGGGGGGGCTCACCACAGAGCCTGTCGCCATCACCGTGTCAGTGCTCTGGTTGGCAGTGGTTGTTCTTTCTCCTCTCAGCCTTCACTCGCTTCCTTTTCGTGAACTTCACAGCACAAATTTGGGACGAGCTGTGCCTGGGTCCAGAGTCACAGCCAGAACGACAGAAGATGCAGGACATGTGAGAGGTCATCACCAGGCTGGGGACTCAGGGGCTTCCTCTTCGGTCTGCGTGCTGGCTGCCTCAGGAGTGCCGTGTGTGGGTCTGCGACCACAGGGCTCACGATAGCAGAAGTCTCTGCGAGCATCCAGGACAATGCCGTGCTGGCAGACGAGACTCCTGTTTGGGGTGGGATGAGAGGCACCGGCTCCACAGGGCGGAAGTCCCCCAGGCTCTGTCCGAGCGCAGATAGCCACACGGTCATAAGGGTCAGCATCCGGCAGGGCCCGGGGCCCAGAGTTGGTCCCAGACAGCAATCAGAGTCCAAGTGTAACTTCTTCCGGTGTCCTCCGGCGGGCCTGCTCCCTGGGACCACTGCACCCATTGCTTCCTCAGGCCACCGTGTGCTGTGCACACACTGTGACGCCCTTGCACCCGAGGCTACATGGGTGGTGAGGTCTTACTCGGAGGTGGTGGGTGGTCTGTTTTTCCCCATTAAATAATAACTCTAAAGGGGCAGTGACAGTCTTCTCGCTCGGATTTGGAACAGGAGAGCCTGGAGCTGAGTCAGTTCAGCCAGTCCCCACAGGACACAGGGGGATGGCCCTGGTGTCATGCCAGGCTCCTGCCTCTCAGCTGGGCCATTAGCGGCTCCGTGTGTCGTCCTGAGCGTCGCTGGCTCTCGTGACAGTTCTGGAATCCTGCAGAGACATGGAGGAGCAGAATGAGACCCAGGTGAATGGGAGACCCGCTGCAGCAATTTCTGTGACACCAGTAAGTCTTACGAGTGTCACCGCTCCGTTTCTCACCACCCCCTTCAGAGCAGCTGCGAAGAAATAAGAGCCTGAAAATAGCGGAAAACAAAAAATAAACTAAATAAAACCAGGGCCCCGGAGGCTGACGGTTCCCAAGAGGGTTAGTGGCAAAAACAGAAAGGTCTCAGGCTGGACGAGCTCTGCGGGCTGGGGACACCGGCGCGTCACCCAAGCGCTAGGAGGCGCCCCCGTCTGCGCCTCGCACCGGGGAAGACTGAAGAGCTTTTCCCGCCCGCGCCATCGACCTGGACAAGGGCCCCGCCCAGGGCCAATGGCCCAGCCCAGGGGCGTCGGCCCCGCCCAGAGCGGTGCCCGTCCCAGTCCCAGTCCCCAGCCCCTGCGTGTGGCTGTCTGCGCGGCGCTTTCGCCTCCCAGTCTGGTCGCCTCTGCGCTCTCGCCTCATCGCCCAGACCCTGCGTGTGCTCGGTGACCGCGGTGCCCCAGGAGGTGGGTTGGTAGGGGCTGGGACGCGGCGGCGGCAGGTGTGGGCGTGCAGGAGGGCGGGGGGCACTCCGGGACCGTGAAAACCGCGGCACGGCGGCCCTCTCACGGCCACTTTGACTTTCCCCGACCTCGGCGCAACCACCTCAGGAGCCCCGGGACGTGAGATGAGCGGAGGCCGGCAACGGGCTCCCGGGCCAGGGCTGGGCACCTCCAGGAGCACCCCGCCAGAGACGACCCCGGGGGCCCGGGCGCCACTGGCCAAGCCGCGGGAGTCCACAGGCGGCACGCATGCTGCGGGTGGGGACCGCCTCTCCTGCGACTGTGGGCAAAGCCGGCTCAGCCCGCCACCGCCTGTCGGGTTTCCAGGGGTTCGCGCCCCTGCCCACCCGTGCACACCCCTTCGCCCCTCCCCCTCTTCCGCTGCTGGTGGCTGTCCCGTCCCCGCCTCTTCCATTTCCCCCACATCCTGGGCTCTGCGACACGCCCCAAATGAACCCGTTGCCTTGAATTTCTCGGGGAGACAGGCCTGGCCTGAGACTGCCGCCGCCCCCCGCCCCCACGCCCTTCCTCCAGGACCAGCCTTCTCTTCCCAGCTATCTGCCCAGTTCTCCCTGGGGTCAGGGAGGGTCACACGGAGGACAGACTGGTCACTAGCTGTCTCTGCGGCGGGGTCTCCACTGAGACTTTATGAAACTGAGTGGGGGCAGAGAACTGGGGGGGGTTCAAAGACTCTAACGCAGTCGTCTCCTGGAACCCTTCCTAAACCGCCAGTCAGCAAAGTGTCATCTCCAGCTGCAAAGAAGTAATTCAGAAACTAGGCATTCCTGAGGGCATCCTCGGGCCCTGAGTCCCCACTCCATCCATCTTTCTCTGTTTCTGTCTGTCTCTCTCTCTCCATCTCTCGGTCTCTGTCTGTCTATCTCTGTTTCTCTGTCTCTGCCTGACTCTCTCCATCTGTCTCTCTCAGTTTGGTCCAAGAAAACTTTCTGCAGCAACGGAATGTTCTGTGTGGACCGTCATGCAGCCACCAGCCACCTGCGGCTGTGCAGCAGTTGAAATGTGGTTAGTGTAACCTAGAAACGGAATTTTAAATTCTGGTATTTTGATACATTTTAGTGGCCATGTGTGACAGTCACCACCACATTCCACAGCACGGCTACACTTAATGCATGTCCTAAGTTCCAATCTATTTCTTGTCTCCAGGGGGAAGCCATGGCCTCGGCCAGCACCGCCAGGAAGATGAGGGAGGAGGCCACGTGCTCCCTCTGCTTGAATCTGATGGCCGAGCCAGTGAGCATCAGCTGCGGACACAGCTACTGCCACTTGTGCCTCGAGGCCTTCCTCGACAACCTCGACTACAAGTGGCCCCACCCTCAGGTGGTCACGTTCTCCTGCCCGCAGTGCCGGGCCCCGTTCCTCAGGAACAGCCTCCGGCCCAACAAGCAGCTGGGGAGCCTGATCGACGTCGTCAGGCAGCTGGACCAGGAGGTGTGGTGCATGGAGCACGGAGAACAGCTGCAGCTCTTCTGTGAGGACGACGGCCAGCTCATCTGCTGGTGCTGCGAGCTGGCGGCACGGCACAGGGGCCACAGCACGGTGCTCGTGGAGGACGCGAGCCAGGACTACCAGGTGAAGGATGCGCTGCGCGGGGTGCCCTGGGAGCAGGCAGCCAGAAGGCCAAGGGGGCGTCCTGAAGCACAGGCCCCGCCCAGGGGCGGGGACGGGGCTCCTGAAGGACACATAGAAATGAACCCTGAAAAGAGTGGAGGGTAGGGGGCGTTTTCCGCAGGGGGACCACGGGCGGGGAGCTCAGCCGCTCGCGGTGACCGTCCTGTTGTGCGGACAGGCGACAGGCAGCGGGGCTCAGAGCCTGGTGAGTGTCAGCTAGGTCTAAGTGTGACCTGGCATGGTGCTGGCTGCAAGGGCCTTGCTCGTGCAGAGTAAGAATCAGGCCAACCTTGAAAAGAGGGTTCTGTGGTGATTGAGGAACGGGAGCTCCGGGAAGTGAAACCCACATGGGAAGTGAAACTCACATGCTTCCGGTGAGGCCCGGGATGAGCGAGTCTGAGCAAGATGCCGGAAGGGGCGGTTCAGGCCGCTGTCTGAGATGGACTGTGATGCGGGCATGAGGCGTGGACAGTCCTGCTGCCTGGCTTGCTCTCAGTCCTGCTTGGGTTCGAGGGGAATATCCCCAGGGTGGGCCTTGTCCCGAGGAGCCTCTTTGTCCCCGGCGTCCTCACACTTCACGGGGCAGCTGATCACTGTGACGGCATCACTCCCAGCGGAATTACTTTCACATTGGGTAGTAGGAAAAGGAGCAGGTGACAGTGAGGGGCCTCGGGTCTGCTGGGTTTGAAATCTCAGTTCTGCCACTTCCCAGATGGGCAACCTGAGCGAAATTCCTCCATGTCTTCGTGCCTTGGTCTCCCCATCTGTACACAGGGAGAATGGCAGCCCCACTCCTCCCTGACACTCATACCCAGGAGGCTGCCACCAGCTCGTATGGACACAGCAGGCACGTCACAGCTCTTTACGGAGGGCGCTGGGGACCTAACGGGAGTGCGTGTGGGCTTCCCAGGGCACGGGAGCTGGTTCTGGTCGCTTCAACCACAACTAGGAGTTTGGTTCAGCTTAAAACTGCTTTCCGTGAAAATGTGAGAAACTGTTTTGAACAACGACCTAAAAACTGGGGATGGATCCTGAGTCGTGTAAATCGGCTGCACGGGGCCATTCTTCAGAAGGTGGCGGCGCACCCCTCCTCCGCTGTTTCTCACGCTGCTCCCGACGCCCTGCACACACAGGACCTCCACCCCGAGTCCGCTCTGGTGCTGAGCCGCACACTTTTATAAAACCTTCTCTTACTTGCCTCTTGTCACGTTCTGTGGCAGTGTGTCCCCAGCAAGGCTGGAGTGGAGGAGGGACCAGAGGCTCTGGGTAGGCGGTGATGGTGGACTCTTCACGAAGCTCCCTGGCAAGTTCCTGGACCCCGCCCC
Source organism: Eonycteris spelaea (assembly GCA_003508835.1). NCBI lineage: Eukaryota > Metazoa > Chordata > Mammalia > Chiroptera > Pteropodidae > Eonycteris > Eonycteris spelaea. Next base: position 22,332 of record PUFA01000702.1, on the reverse strand, counting down.
AGCCTCACCTTCCACAGCACAGAAATGACGCCTAAATCCAGCCAAGGGCTTGGGATTATGGAGGGGCCACGCTCCTCGCCGCACACACCGCCCTCGGCATGCCTCCTGGCCGAGTTCTAACAGTGTCGGGGGGCTCGGATTCCCCCCAAGTGCCTCATGAAGAGCTGCCAAATTTAATCGACTCTATTCACCCAACTTTGTTCCAGGAAAAGCTTGAGGAAGCGATAGCAAACCTGAGGCAACTGGAGGCGGTGTGTACGAGTTACCAGGCAGTCACGGCAAAGCAGATAATCGAATGGAACGTAAGAGCCGGCTTTGCTGTCCTCGGGCTGTTTTCCGTCCTAGTCCTAGAACTTAGATGTGGGGAGATATCTAGCAGAGCGAGGCGATGGCTCACTCTCCCCGACAGGCGGCAGGCGACACCCCGAGAAGAAACAGCAGCTCGCTTTCAGGCGCTCCGTTGTCTGCACCTTTGTGCACGTCCCTCCTGCCCCTGCCACCACCCCCACCCCCCGCCCCGGCACATTGACTGGCCAGGGTTCTTAGCACTGCAGTTGGGAGAGGTGGGGGGTAATGCGGCCTTGCAGCCGCGCCCCAGACTCTGAGCCTGTGTCCGTGAGGCCAGCCTCCCGAAGTCGGGGTGCTCTCCTTCACGGAGGACTTTGTGGGGCTCATCAGCTTGCACTCCAGTCTTGTCCGGCGGGCCTGTGAGCCACTGCGCCCCACTTGAAGGTCCCTTCCCACCTCTGCCCTGCCCCTGAAGTCTCAGTGCACCCCTCCTTCCTGGGGTCCCCGCGTGGGGAGGCTCTTGGTTATAACAAATGTGTGTGGACACGCCCGCGGGGACACCGGTACCCGACCCCACCGCATGAATTTGGAAAGCGCCAGTGGCAACTGCATCCCGTGTCCCCCAAAATGAAAGTGGAGTTCCCCAGCATGTTCCATCTGGTTGTGGTCAGTCTTACATGGAGAGGTGACTAAGGGGACCTGGGCTGGGGGCGGCTACTTCCTCTGCCACCTGGACTTCCCAACTAAGGCTCACAGACCCTCCGACTGACCTGCTGGCCTAAAGTCCAGTCCTGGCGTGAGGGTCATTACCAGCTTGTGCTCAGGAAATTCCCCAGACGCAGACAAACCTTACAGCCCGGACAACAACTCAGGTCGTCTCTGTAACCGATAGTATCGGGCCCTGGCGCCAGTGCCCTGATTAAATTATCTCATGCTCCCGCCCTTCGTCACCCCCACATCTTGGGAGAAAAAGAAGGAACTTAATCAGGGGACAGTGGGGAATCATGACAACGCCTCCCACGCCTGAGTGCTGCCTCCTGGGCATGCCTGCCATAGGGGACTGGGGACACCCTTCCAGCTGGACGGCTCAGACGGCTAATGTGACACCAGGGCAGCCACGCGCACTTCCTGGGTATGCGTGTGCGCGTTCAAATATCCCTAACGCAAAATTTGCCTTTTCAGCCATTTTCAGTTATGCACTTCAGTGGCATTAAGGATTGTCAGTCATACTGTTGTGCAGTTGTCACCTCCACCCACCCCAGGACTTGTCTTCATCCCCAAATGAAACTGTCCGCGTTAAACACGGACTCGCCGTTCTGCCTCCAGCCCCTGGTAAACCGGCTTCTGCTTTGCATCTCTGATGTGACCCCTCCGGGCCCCTCCCGTAGATGGCACGGTGCAGCAGTCGCCCCCTTGTTTCTGGCTCGCTCGCCTTAGCATCACATCTCCAGGGTCCCTCCATGCCCGGCACATGTCGGGGTTCCTTCCTTGGTGAGGCCGCAGGGTGTTCGCGTCCACACACCCACTCTGTCATTCGTCCATGGGTGGACGCTGGGTTGTTCCCACCTGTTGGGCATCCTTTCTTGACTCCAGGAGAAGATAGAGAATCGGAGACAGGAAATCCAGTCTGACTTCAAGAACATGCAGAGCTTCCTGAGGGAGGAGGAGAAGTCTTACCTGTGGAGACTGGAGGAGGAAAACAAGGAGGTTCTGCAAAAGCTGAGGGACAATGCGGCCACTCTGGGCCAGAAGAGCCAGGAGCTTGAGACCTGCATCCTGGAGCTGGAGCAGAGGTGCCAGGCCTCTGCCCAGAAGATGCTGAAGGTGAGGGGGCAGGAGGGCCGTGCTCTTGTGCGGGGGAGCGGTGAGGGCGCCCCCCCCCCCCGCCTGGGAGGCTGGCTCATCCCAGTGCGCATGCGCAGTGCTGCTGCTTGTTGCTGTGGGTCGGCATCTGCAAGGCCGCTCCCCGGGGTCTGCGGGTGCCTTTGTGTGCGTCAGATACAGCCCTCTGGGTGGGCACGGTGCGCTCCTTGGCCAGAAGGAACAACGAGACCACCTTTGCCAGCAGCTGCCTGTCCCCTAAGCACAGAGCTTGAGGCTCCTGTAGTGGTGACCTCCCAGCCCTGGGTGCAGCCGGCCCCTCAAATGATTGTGGAGCCTCCCCGCCTCCCCAGGCCAGCGGGGCCAGTGCGGCCCCTGGACCACGACACTTCAGTTTCCGCGAACCGAGCAGGGGCTGCACCCTGCGACGTCACTGCCCGTGGCCTTGGCGCCCGTCCCGTGGGGCTGTTCTGGTCCACCTGGGCCCCGTGTTGGAGATCGCCAAAGCCAGTTACTCCTCGACAGCAGGTCTTGCCAGAAAGAGCGCGGGGGAAGCTCCTGCATCCTGGGAGGAGGGTGGACGCCTGATATGGCTGCGGCCCAGGGTGCGGGGTGGGAGTCATCCGATCAGGAGTCATGCCGCGTCCCCTGGTCCCTCCGGCTGTGGCCTCTTTTCGCCCAAGAGGAGCATTTCTGGGGGCCAGACGCACGTGCGCAGCCCGGTGGGGGTTCATGTTCCCACAGTCACTTTTGTCCCTTTCTCGTAGGGCGTGGAGGACACTTTGAGGAGGTGAGTGTGTGAGGATGCGGGAGGGGAGGGCACGGGGCCCAGAGTGACGGTGCGCCATGGAGAAGCGTCAGGTCTCTGCTCCTTCCAGGGTTCGAGCTGTGAAGCTGGAACTGCCAGAGGCCCCCCCCTCGGACGTTCAGACTGCGAGCGACGTCTCCCAGCTTTACCTGGACGTGAGAGGGCTGCTGAGGCGCCACCAAGGTAGGGAGGGCGACTTGGGCTGAAGCGTGAGCCACTGACCCACCTCCCTGCCATTTCGTTAGGCAGAGGGGCCTGTTTCTGCTTCATGAGTCACAAAGCCAGGCTCGCACAGGGTCAGAATCGGTGCGGGATGGTGTCATTTCAATTGAACTGCTCTCAAGGACCAAAAAAAAAAAAAGGTCTTTTTTCCCCCTTCAGTCAGTGTGACTCTGGATCCAGAGACAGCTCATCATGAACTCATTGTGTCCGAGGATCAGAGAGAAGTGACTCGGGGGCACCCCCAGGAGAACCTGGACGCTTCCCCCAGCAGATTCACCACCTCCCCCTGTGTCCTGGGCCGCGAGAGCTTCCCCTCAGGACGACACTACTTCGAAGTGGACGTGGGAGAAGGAGCCGCGTGGGATTTAGGGGTCTGCTTGGACAGCGTGCAGAGGAACACGGACACAGACCCACAGCCAGGGTCTGGATTCTGGGCCGTCAGGCTGTGCCCCAGGGCCGGCTACGTGGCGCTGACGTGCCCCGTCACGCCCCTCCATCTGACGGAGCGGCCCCTGGCCGTGGGGGTCTTCCTCGACTGTGAGGCCGGAGTCGTGTCCTTTTACAACAGTGACACGGCCTCCCACATCTTCACCTTTCCCAAGGCCACCTTCTCTGACACGCTGCGGCCCTACTTCCTGGTTCATCACCATTCTCCTCTGTTCCTGCCTCCCCCAGACGCGTTAACTGACGAGCAGGAAATCTGTAAATGCCGCGAAGCGGAAGTTGGGTGGTTTTCTCCGCTGCTGCTGCTTTCCTGTACCGAGGCCAACGCCGGGCGTATATAAAATCCTTAATAAATGCACGTTGAATGATGTCTGTAAGCACTGGAAACACTACAGGTGGTCACTCTGAGGGGGACAAAAGCAAGAGCAAGCTATATTCACACCAGGTCCCTCCATCCCCTTTCAGTGGGTTCAGCACTTTTATTGCCAAGAGTCCCAGCAGGGTGGCCCAGAGGTCAAGGTACGTGGTTCCTCCCAGTTTGACACGATTTCACCCACTGGATGACTGAGAGACCCCAGCTTCATGTGGAAGCAATGGCACAAGGTGGACAAAGACAAAGGGGAAGCCTGCTTTACACTGATGAAGGGCCAGCCCTGGTACAGGACGGGTCTATTTTTATGCGAATAAGAAACCCAAATTGGCACAGCTGCATTGGTCCCAATGCCACTGTCCTGAATGGTCAATATGATGGGTCGATATGAAGCAGCTCTGATTGGTCGGTAAAGAAGCAGATGTGGCTAGAGCTCTAAAGGATGAGGCAGACCTCAGCCCATTGGTCAAATTACAATTCCAGAAACTCCTTCATAAGAGTGAGCTCAGCTAGCAGAAGCAGTGCAGGATGCTGGCAGGTCCGCCTGGGGCTTTCTCCTGAATGCAGTGTGAATAAGAGGTCTCCGCCAGCAATGGCCTTCGTTCTTGGTTATGAATTTCAGACCAGTTAAGTAAGAGGAGTCCTTCTTGGGAGTTGTATTCCTTCTCAAGGTTCACGATACCTAGGATAGTGCTTAGTTCTGTCACCCCTGAGGATGAACGTGCCCTTAATTCTGGAGGTGGATTGAGCTCAAAGTGACAAACAGCCCAGCAGGCATTGTTGGACGGGACTCTCTTGCCCTCTGCACGTCAGGGAGAAGCTGCTCTGAGCTGCTGCCTCCTGCACTGTGCTTCTGCCTTCGAGCCACCTCTCTGAAGGAGTTCCCAGGCCCCCAAATTAACCAATGGGCTGAAAACCCGCCCAGTTCCCTCCTTCAATCTGAAAATTCCAGACAATTCTATTTTGCTATATGCCCAAAGCCTTGACTGGACTCACACATGACTAGACATTTACATCTTCAACCAACCAACCAATCAACCTACCAGAGCAACTCCTTTTGACCAATCAGGGTGGTGCTGTTTAGTCCAAACTGAGGATTTGGAGCCCTCACTTGCATAGAAGTGGACACTTCAGGGAGGGGTGGGCAGTCTTTCTTACATGAGCCCGCTTCACAGTGTGTTATACATACTTAAAGAAGCAAACGTTGTTTTACCGAGAAGTTATGCAAACACAATGAGCAGTGCTTCTAAGTTATACGTAATGTGACCTTTATAAACACGTCTCATGTTGTAGCTATTCTGTTTTTACTAGCTGCCGTCAACTAACTGGGCATCTTGCATGGTCACTGTATTGTGTCATTTTCTTATTTGCTGAACCAGGAGTTAGGAGCCGTCCCCTTTAAGGAGCTTTACAGGCTCACACCCGAGGATCTAAGATCCTACGATGGCCACCTGGAGAGATGAGACCGAAGGCAAGAGCGAGGGCAGCGTGGCCGGCCTCCCTGTGCTGGGCACCCCGGGGAACACGTGGAACAGCCCCGGCCCACAGTCCCTTGTCTGATTGGGCTAGGTGAACACTCCCCTTTGGGTATCAGCCCCTTGAAGCCCTGCACACTTACACTACAGTGTCACCCGTTTAACTCATCGTTTAGAGGGGTCAACTTCTTGCCTCTGGGAAGGCTCCAATCAGCCGCAGATCTCCTGAGTTTTACCTTTCAAAGCGTTCCCGACATGTCCTGGAGAAGGCTCGAGGTGCGCTGGAGCAGCGTGGAGCCTCGGATGCACTGGAGGAGATGGGATGAGACAGGATGGGAGGGATTTGTGGGCTAAAGGAGGAGGTGCTGAGTGAAGGGACCTGGCTGGAAGTGAGAGGACGGAGCAGCGGCGCGTGTCCCGAGTGTGCACAGGGGGCTGTGATTCGTCCTGCACGCAGAGAGGGTCCCGTCCCCCAGACAGGATCCCCCCTTAAACCGATAGGTTAGCAGCAGATCTAGAGGAAACACAAGCCCAGGGCCCAGAGGAAGGAGCCGCCCGCACCGCTGTGAGCGGGCCAGGTGCTCTGTGTGTGGATCCCGGGGCAGCCCCTTAGTAAGTGATTTCGTTACTGACAAGCGATACCTTGCAAATATCACAAACATTCAAAGGGAGCAGAGGTGGTTCCTTGGGTACTAAGTTGGCCCTCTCTCTAATCATCACTGTCAGGAGGGGAGGAACAAGCCGGAGCCCATCGAGACCAGCACCCAGCCCACTCAGCACCCAAGCAAAGAGCGAAGTCTTCAGGAGGCATAGGGCTTCCCAGCTGCAGGACTCTTGACCCCCCAGATCCTCCTTCAATCTGACAATTCGAGACAATTCTATTTTGGCCCCTGACTAGACTTACACACGGCTAGACGGGACACGGGCCCCCGTTAGATTTCTGCCGTCTGTCACTGCAGGGCCTGCTCTCTTCGGCGGTTCAGGGCGCGCTGGTGACTCTTCACTCTCGGTCGCTTGCACAGTGTAATGGGAGGGAAGCGAGTCCGGGCCAATGACCGACACAGGAGTCGGGCTACTTAGAAGAGGCGCCGATTGTCAGAGCACCGCAGTCAGAGAAGGCAGCACGTGAACACCTCCAGAAGCTGCCTTTTCATTTCAGTCCGGCTTAGGGTATTTTAGGGAATATTTGGGCATTATTCCAGGGGCTGCATGATGGCTTCACCGAGCCTTCCCCTTGGCAACGTGGCCTTCCGGTGGCAAAGATGGCAGGAGCCTGGAAAGAATGCTAGACCATAATGTTCATGATCGGTAAGCATAGGGGCGCTCGTCGTGAGTTTCAGGGCGACTTTCTCTGGCAGGGGACAGTGAAGGGAAAGTGAGGCCGGGGACACTGAAACCTACTACGAGGGTGACAGAGGGTGACTTCTTTATAACCGCTTACAAGAAGTAATAAAAGCTGAATGTAAGTGATGGGGAAATGGCCATCAACAGGAACGAAATGTTGCTGATGTCAAAAAGTGGCTGCTAACGAGCGTACCTCTCTCCCCTCCTGGCTCTGCCTCCCCTCCCTGCAGCAGGCCTCCGTCCCCCATTACTTCACCCCCTGTCCTGCTTCCGTATCTGCAACTCCTGTGTCCACTGATCTTTCTGAACCGTAAATAAACCTCTGCCTTTTCTGCAGCGATACCCAGATGGTTGGACATGGCTGATGAAAAACAACTAACTGAAATTTGTGGCCAGTGTTATTGAACCAGAGGAAGTTACCAGAAGAGCATATTCAAATGGCCAATTAACTTAAAGAATGTGCTACTGGCCAGGGTCATACTAATCAGAGTGACAATGTGAAATAATTGTACACGCTTCAGGTTGACAGAAAGGAACAAGGCCACAACCTTGATGGCCGGCATGGAGGAGGAAGTGTCTTCTAGTTCTGGAACCGGAAACCATGCCCAGATGGAAATCCTTAGGCTGTTAGTTTTCCCTCCGACATGCTGCAAGCCATTCCCTCTATTGATGGCTCTGTGATTGATCAGAAATTATCATCTGACCCGTACTGTGCACACAGCTGAAGAGGTCCACAGGGCTTGCAGCTCATGGGGTCAGTGGGGAAATAAATGAGCTGCATCTGGGAACTGGCAGGAGGTCCACGCGGAAGCCAAGGCTCCCCACAAGGGCTTGGGTACTTCAGGTGGGCAGCCTGTAAGCATTTGGGGCCCACGGCCTCATACACGTGAGATCGGCCGCTGTGACATCGTCCTGTGGAGATACCGTACCCTTCCTTCCTAACTTAGTGTTTGCTTCGTTCTTGAGTCTTGTTTGCGATTCTTAAATTTTGGGCTCTGGTGGCTCCTGGGTCTTCCCAGTTTGACCCTCAACTCTTACACAGGGGTAGGGACCTGCCCTCTGGCGCTATCACCCTGAAACCATCTGAGCCAAGTTTTCCTGCGCAGCTGAGTCTCGTCATGGTCCCCCGAAGCCCGCTGGAGCCAGCGCCTTAGCTCAGCTTCTCAGTTCCCCTGACGCTGGGCTTCCTGGGAGACCCAGGACAGTGTTCCATCTCAGAAGCCTCAGCTTGGTCCCCTGTGCCCAGTCCCCTCACCTGAAGGCTCCTGTGCCCAGCCGTCCCCACGGCACTTTCGCCTCCCAGTCTGGTCCCCTCTGCGCTCTCCCCTCGTCGCCCAGACCGGGCCGGTGCTCCGGAACGCTGCGCCCCAGGTCGCGGGTCAGGAGGGCCTGGGACCCGGTGTCAGCTGTGGGTGTGCAGGTGGGCATGGGGTGGGGTGGCGCTCCAGGACTCTGAAAACCGCAGCGTGGTGGGCGGCTCTCACACTGTCACTTTCACGTTCCCCACCTCAGCACAACCACCTCAGGAGCCAGCGCACCTGGAGTCTTCTCGAGGACATGTCGGGAACGCTCCGAAAGGTAAAACTCAGGAGATCTGTGGCTGATTGGAGCCTTCCCAGAGGCAAGAAGCTGACCCCTCTAGACGATGAATTAAATGGGTGTTACCACAGTGTGGGTGCAGGGCTTCAAGGGGCCGAACCCAAAGGGGAGTGTTCTCCTAGCCCAGCAGACAAGAGATTGTGGGCCGGGGCTGTTCCACGTGTTCCCCAGCTTGCCCAGCACAGGGAGGCCGGCCACGCTGCCCTCGCTCTTGCCTTTGGTCTCATCTCTCCAGGTGGCCATCGTACGATCTTAGATCCTCGGGTGTGTGCCTGTAAACCTCCTTAAAGGGGACGGCTCCTAACTCCTGGTTCAGCAAATAAGAAAATGACACAATACAGTGACTCATGCAAGGTGGCCAGTTAGTTAACGGCAGCTAGTAAAAACAGAATAGCTACAACATGAGACGTGTTTATAAAGGTCACATTACGTATAACTTAGAAGCACTGCTAGTTGTGATTGCATAATAACTTCTCGGTAAAGCAACGTTTGCATCTTAAGGATGTATAACACCCTGTGAAGCGGGCTCATGTAAAGACTGCCCACCCGTCCCTGGTGTGTCCATTTCTATGCAAGTGAGGGCTCCAAATCCTCACAGTTTGGTCCCACTAGCACCACTCTGATTCATCAGAAGGAGTTGGCCTGGTTGGTTAGTTGGTTGGTTGAAGATGTAAATGTCTAGTCATGTGTGAGTCCAGTCAAGGCTTTGGGCATATAGCAAAATAGAATTGTCTGGAATTTTCACATTGAAGGAGGGAACTGGGGCAGGTTTTCAGCCCATTGGTTAATTTGGGGGCCTGGGAACTCCTTCAGAGAGGTGGCTCGAAGGCAGAAGCACAGTGCAGGAGGCAGCAGCTCAGAGCAGCTTCTCCCTGACGTGCAGAGGGCAAGAGAGTCCCGTCCAACAATGCCTGCTGGGCTGTTTGTCACTTTGAGCTCAATTCACCTCCAGAATTAATGGGCACGTTCATCCTCAGGGGTGACAGAACTAAGCACTATCCTAGGTATCGTGAACCTTGAGAAGGAATACACCTCCCAAGAAGGACTCCTCTTACTTAACTGGTCTGAAATTTAACCAAGAACGAAGGCCATTGCTGGCGGAGACCTCTTATTCACACTGCATTTCAGGAGAAAGCCCCAGGCGGACCTGCCGCATCCTGCACTGCTTCTGCTAGCTGAGCTCACTCTTATGAAGGAGTTTCTGGAATGTCATTTGACCAATGGCTGAGGTCTGCCTCATCCTGTAGAGCTCTAGCCACATCTGCTTCTTTACCGACCAATCAGAGCTGCTTCATATCGACCCATCATATTGACCATTCAGGACAGTGGCATTGGGACCAATGCAGCTGTGCCAATTTGGGTTTCTCATTTGCATAAAAATGGACCAGTCGGGTACCAGGGCCGGCCCTTTTTCTGTGTTAAGTGGGCTTCCCCTTTGTCTTTGTCCAACTTGTGCCATTGCTTCCGCATGAAGCTGGGGTCTCTCAGTCATCCAGTGGGTGAAATCGTGTCAAACTGGGAGGAACCACGTACCTTGACCTCTGGGCCACCCTGCTGGGACTCTTGGCAATAAAAGTGCTGAACCCACTGAAAGGGGATGGAGGGACCTGGTGTGAATATCGCTTGCTCTTGCTTTTCTCCAGCTCAGAGTGACCACCTGCTGTGTTTCCAGTGCTTACAGACATCATTCAACGTGCATTTATTAAGGATTTCTATACGCCCAGCGTTGGTCTCGGTACAGGAAAGCAGCAGCAGCGGAGAAAACCACCCAACTTCCGCTTCGCGGCATTTACACGATTTCCTGCTCGTCAGTTAATGCGTCTTGGGGGCAGGGACAGAGGGGACTGGTGATGAACCAGGAAGTAGGGCCGCAGCGTGTCAGGAAGGTGGCCTTGGGAAAGGTGAAGATGTGGGAGGCCGTGTCACTGTTGTAAAAGGACACGACTCCGGCCTCACAGTCGAGGAAGAGCCCCACGGCCAGGGGCCGCTCTGTCGGATGGAGGGGCGTGACGGGGCACGTCAGCGCCACGTAGCCGGCCCTGGGGCACAGCCTGACGGCCCAGAATCCAGACCCTGGTTGCGGCTCCATGTCCGTGTTCCTCTGCACGCTGTCCAAGCAGACCCCTAAATCCCACACGGTTCCTTCTCCCACGTCCACTGTGAAGTAGTGTCCTGGGGGAAGCCCTCGTGGCCCAGGACCCCGGGGGAGGAGGCGAATCTGCTGGTGGAAGCGTCCAGGTTCTCCTGATTGTGCCCCCGAGTCACTTTTCTTCCATCTTCGGACACAGTGAGTTCACAATGAGTTGTATCTGGATTCAGAGTCACGCTGACTGAAGGAAAAAAATATACCTTTTTCTTTTTGGTCCCCGAGAGCTGTTCGTTTGAAACGCACCGGCCCGCGTCACTTCTGACACTGTGCAAGACTGGGTTTGCGACTCATAAAGCAGAAACCGGCCATCCGCCTAACAGAATGACAGGGAGACAGGTCAGTCGCCCGTGCTTCGTGCCCAAGACGCCCTCCGTACCCTGGTGGCGCCTCAGCAGCCCTCTCCCGTCCAGGTAAAGCTGGGAGACGGCGCACACAGTCTGAACCTTCGGCGGGGGGCCTCCGGCAGTTCCAGCTTCACAGCCCGAATTCTGGAAGGAGCAGAGACCCGAAGCTTCTCCGTGGTGCGTCTGTCACTCTGTGCCCTGTGCCCTCCCCTCCCGTGTCCTCACACACTCGCCTCCTCAAAGTGTCCTCCGCGTCCTACAGAGAAAGAGACAAAGTGAATGTGGGAACAGGAGCCCCCGTGGGGCTGCGCACGTGGCATCTGGCCTGGAAACCGTGTTGAGATGGTGAGGAGGCCACATGAAATGACAACTATTTTGGACCTCAGGCAGGGGGACAAGGAACAGAGCAGTGAGGAAGCAGGGGGGTCTCTGAAGGATTCTGGGCACCAATCACACAATGGTGTGTTGGACGTAGACACCAGGGGGCGCTCAGGGCCTGCTCCTGAACTCAGTGTGTTCAGAGCTGGGGCCAGCCACCTGGCACTGCCTGGTGCCCTCTGCTCAGGCTCACAGCTATGACCATCCACCCCCAGGTCCCCCACAGCCTCACCCCTTCCCACCCCCTGGCGCCTTGACTTGTGGTCAATTATACTTCAGAGATACTAATCAGGGATTGTGTAGAAAATATCAGACTTCTCCAAAATAGCGTAATTTGATGACTATTTAACAGAGAAATATATATTGATTTGTGAGTGCAGCCTCCTGAAACACCAGAGGAGAATGAAAACCATGACCTAATGACAGTGGGATCACTGATGTCCCTGCAGAAGGAAAGATTAAGGTGGGGATGAAGCTGACCGTCTGGGGATCCCTCCAGGCTGTTGTGATTCCACAGGAAGAGAACCTTGGGATCCAGCTGTCCAACACCCAGACTTCCCTCTCTAGATGTAGGAAAAGGTATCAGAAGCCCTCTGAGCAGCTTAGTGCCTGCTGTAAAATGTAAATACTGGGTTGTGGATCTGTGGCCACCAGAGGGCGCTGTGGGTCTGACTAGAGTGTCAGTTGTCTGAGAGTGTATATGTAATCTTTCCAGCGGGCCTCATAAATCATGAGTGTTAGATACTCAGAAATCCTGTCTGCAGGGGCTGTGGAAGGTTCCAGTGTGTCCCACTTAATTCTGGGGTCCAAGTCAGTGAAGAAGCTGCTGACTGAGAAGGTAGGACAGATTTCCCACCCCTCCTGAGGTGGCCTTGGCCAACTTCCAACCATGGTGAGGAAGAAAGGCATGGCTTTGAGGAGTTCCTCACCTACACTCTCAGAAACTCCTTTGTACAGGAAATAATTGTAAAGAGCTTGGAAGGAGGGTCAGCGAGGCCATGGACGCAGACGGCAAGGCCTTAAGACTCCGGCCACTGAGCTTTCTCATTGTGAATTACAATCTCAGTCTATGAGTGAGGACATCCTAAAATCTTGTACCCCTGATTTTCTGCACCTAAGTTTCTGAAATCCCAAGAATACAGAGTTCTTTCCTCGCTGGAAGTTTTCTGGAGCTCGCCCGTCCTCCATGGAGGGAAGGACCCTTCCTTTCTCTTGCCCCACTCGCTAATGTCCACTGCATAGGAGTCCTAGGACTGAGATGCGCAATTGAGGCTCCAGCATAGGGATGAGGCCTTGCTTTATGCCTTCTGTGGGGAGGGCACTGTGCGCAATGTGTGAGGAAGGCTGATTCCTCTGTGGGGAATCCCCCCGTGGAGGAATCCCTGCCTGGGGGACAGCAGGGGGCACTGCAAGACTGCTCAGGAGAGGTTCAGCTGGGGATGCTGTCAGCTGGAACCCACTCATCAGTTGTAGTCTGGTGCACTCTACCAGGTGCCCTGTAGAGCCCCTGGGGAGTCCCAGACCCAGGGTCCCATCCCCCACCCTCTCCAGACCAACACTCAGGAGAAGGCAGACTCAGAACACCAGACGTGGCTGGGACAGCCAGTGGGAGGGACAGGTTTGCATGAAAGAACTCCCTGCCCTGGTGTGCAAGGAGGAATAGAAGAAATCAGAGGTGCTCTGTCTGAGCTGAGACGCGGAAGGCAGAGCCCCAGGAGCATCCTCACCATGGCCTGGACCCTTCTCTTCCTCGCCCTCCTCACTCGCTACACAGGTGTCTGGATCCTTGATCTGAGAATGTGTCCTCAGGAGGATACAGCTCTCTGCCCTTCCCGCTGGAGCCCAGGTCGTGTTGTCAGAACCCAGACTCACCATCCCTGAGTCTTCCTTTCTTCATTCTAGGGACCTGGGCAAATCTGGGCTGACACAGAAAGCCTCAGCCCCAGGGTCTCTGAGTCTGACAGTCACCGTCATCTGCACTGGAAACAGCAACAATTTCAGATACTATGGTGCAGGCCGGGCCAACAGCTCCTCGTTCTGTTCCTAAGACTGTGATGCTTGGACTTTCTCGACCCCCTGGATTCCAGCTCGGTCATCTGGGTCTAATCTGGCAACAGCCTCCCTGACCATCTCTGAACTCCAGTTTAAAGACAAGGCTGATGATCACTATTCAATGCAGGACAAAAGCCTCAGTGTTCTCACGGTTCTCAAGGGTGTGGGGACGTGGGACACAACCTCCCTCTGCATCTCCCAGGTGGCTGACACCTCATAATCATTGTCTGTGAACAACAGCAGTTGAAGGATTTATTTCTCTGCCAGGATTGAGAGTCCAGTGCTCTTACCTCAGCCCAAATTGGAATCTATCAACAATGGCCCGTCCCATCCTGTCTGCTTAAACCCATTAGCGTGTAAGAGCTATGGCATCAGCATAAATGTCTGTGTGAAATTTGATCACACAAACACCCATCTGTAGCACATCACTTAGATGCCCTGTAAGCAACCATGTGATGATTTTTATTTATTTAAGTAGTCTTGTTTTCAAATTAGCATTAAATGTTCCTGTCCATATTCCTTTCCCCTGTCAGATCTCAACACACTATATACCCAGGCTGTGTGCTGACACTGCTTAAATGTTTATTAAGTGAACATGGACACATAGTAGATCCATCTCCCACACAAAGGAAAGTTTTCAGCAAGAAGGGAAAACGTTGCCGTCCATTGAAGCCGTTTAGAGTCTTGCATGTGGTCTCATTGGTACACACTGCTGTGGGGACAAGGGGAGGGGAAGCAGATTGACATGAGTCCACATGATGTAAAGGAAGGATGTAGACACGCCATTATGAAGAAATGGCCTAAGAATATGAGACTGGGAGCTTGAGGACAGACTCCTGGGCGGGAATCACTGCTCCCAGGATGCGGAGAACATGTTTGGGTGGGTGAGAATATTGACAGACAACACGGACTTACAGGGCCTCACCCATGGGAGATGCTGGGAAGGGCGTCCTCCCCTCCCCCTTGCTGCCCCCCAGAGAAGTGTCCCAGCAACCTAGGGCTGCAGGGGATCCACAGGGAAGAGAGCCCTGGACACCTGGGTGGGATCACACATGAGGAAAGAACCTGTATCCTGCACGGAAGGGGACACACCTCCATGGGGACAGTCACGGCTCTGGACCTGATCTTGTTCTGAGAGGACTTTGTATGAGACACCACCTCAGTCCTGACCACTGAGCAGCCAAGGGAGCTGGGGACAGTCACCCTGAGGACTCTGAGTGAAGCACTCTGATGCCTTAGTTGAAGTGGAGGCCACATAAGTTGACACGTGGATGACCCTACGCAGGGGCAGTGGAGGGTAAAGTGAACAGACAGAAGGAGTCTCTGATGGGCTCTGCTCACCGACTCACACAATGATGTGCCTGTGGCTCGACACCAGGGAACACTCTGTCCCTTCCTGATGTTTTGGGGGTGATCAGGACTGGGACCAGCCACCTGGCACTGCCTGGTGCCCTCTGCTCAGGGCTCATAGCTGTGACCTCCCCAATCCCTTGGGCCCCACACACCCCTGCACCTGCCTACCATTGGACACTCTAAGGCAGAGGAGCCTGACTCTGGTCCCAGTGAGGGATCAGAAAGCTGGGGGGCTCATTTGCATGAGTGGACCCTCCCTCTGTCAGAGCTTGAAGAGGGGAGGGAGAGACTTGGGGGAAGCTCTGCCTCAGCTGTGGGGACACAGAGGGCAGGACTCGGTGATCATCTCCACCATGGCCTGGTCCCCTCTCCTCCTCACCCTCCTCGCTCACTGCACAGGTGACTGGATACGGGGACAGGGGAGGGGAGACTGAGGCACATGGGGCTCTGCTCCCTCCTCTTGTCTCTAGCCCCAGCATCACCATCTCTGTGTCTCTCCCTCTTCCAGGCTCCTGGGCCCAGTCTGTGCTGACCCAGCCGTCCTCAGTGTCTGGGGCCCCGGGACAGAGCGTCACCATCTCCTGCACTGGAAGCAGCTCCAACGTTGGAAGTAACTATGTGCAGTGGTTCCAGCAGCTCCCGGGAACAGCCCCCAAACAACTCATCTATGGTGATAGCAATCGAGACTCAGGGGTCCCCAACCGATTCTCTGGCTCCAAGTCTGGCAACTCGGCCTCCCTGACCATCCGTGGGCTCCAGGCTGAGGACGAGGCCGATTATTACTGCGAGGCATATGACAGCAGTCTCAGTGCTCGCACAGTGCTCCAGGCCCGTGTGGAAGTGAGACAAAAACCTGCTGCTTCCTGTGCAATGGGGCTTCCCTGGGCAGACCCCACTGCTCTGACAGCTGCCTTCTTTGTGTGTGTGACCAAAAAGTGTGGTCTGAGACCACAGGACTTTGTCTAGATAATGTGGCCTTGTCCTCTCTAAATATGTCCCCAAGCCTGGCCTTGTGGCCAACACAATGACTGATTTTCTGTAACAGAGCAGAAATTCACAGATGTGGGGCGGGCTGCCCTGGGGACAGAGTCCGTGAGGGCCGTGCTGGCACCAGGGCTGCTGAAGCGTAATCCACAGACTGGGAGGCTGAACCGGCAGAAAAGTGGGTTCTCACAGGTCTGAGGCGGGAAGTCCAAGACGGAGGTGTGGGCAGGTGCGTTTCTGCTGAGACTTCGCTCGTTGGCTGGCAGATAGCTGCATTCTCCCTGAGTCCCCACAAGACATTTTCTGTGCACTCACTTCTGGGTTTTCCTGCTTTTCTTAAAAATACACCAACCCTACTGATTAGAACACCCCCTTATGACCTCGATCGCCTCTCGTACCTCCTAAGAGGCCCGATCTCCAGAAACAGTCACACTGGGGGTTTGGATTCCACGTAGGATTTTGAGAGGACACAGTTCAGTCCGTATCAAGTTGTCAAAACAAAACCCAAGACAGAATGCAGCTGCGTCTGACTTGGGGGTGTCTACTCCATTTGATGTGCATCCACACCCTTTCCTGAAGACCTACTATGTGCCTGACTTGGGTCCAGTGGTTCAGAATACACTGCAGACAAACAGGAAGTGTCCCCATGCTCAGGGAGCTGACACACTCTGGTTGAAGAGAGACATAGGAGCCAGAATATAGTGTCTCGGGCTGATTTCCCACCTGGGGACTGAATAACTCTGTGATCTCGGGCATCCATCCACACGCAAACCCTCCAGAATCAGAGATTCGCCCTCCCTGGCCCATTGGTCAGGAACCCTGGCTTTCAGGATGACCAGACCCCATCACTCACACCGTCTCCCCCGACACCACCATGGCAAACAAAGACAGGATATTCTGATTTGTTTTAAACAACACAGGCCCCAACCCTGGACTTGGAAAATGGTCGATCACATGCCAAACACATGGATGGGGTACTCAGGATCCAGGTGAGAGGAGAGGTTTTGAAGAGGTTCTGCAGAGGCTGAGGGACAGTGAGGCCACTCTGGGCCAAAAGAGCCAGGAGCTCGAGATCTGCATCCTGGAGCTGGAGCAGAGGTGCCAGGCCTTGGTCCAGAAGATGCTGAAGGTGAGGGGTCAGGAGGGTTGCCCTCCGGAGTCGGGGGAGGGGCGAGGGAGATGCCTGCGTTGGACGCTGGCTCATCCCAGTGCGCAGGCGCAGTGCTGCTTCTTGTCGCTATGGATCAGCATCTGCAAGGTCGGTCCCCGGGCCGCAGGTGCCTTTGTGTGCATCAGATATAGCCCTCTGGGTGGGCATGGTTGGCTCCTTGCCTGGAGGGAACGACAGGACCACCTTTGCCAGCAGCTGCCTGTCCCCTGCGCATTGAGCCTGAGGCTCCTGAGGGCACAGCCCGGCGGTAGGGTGGGAGTGGTGAACTCCCAGCCCTGAGGGCAGCCGGCCCCCCAAGCGATTGTGGAGCTCCCTGCCGCCCTGAGGCGGGCAGTGTCAGTGCCTACCCCTGGACCGGGACACCTCAGTTCCCGCGAACAGAGCAGGGGCTGCACCCTGAGAGGTCGCTGCCCGCGGCCTTGGCATCCAGCCCCTAGGGCTGTGCGGGTCCACCTGGGGCCCCGTGTTGGCGATCCCCAAAGGCAGTTATGTCCTTGACGGCAGGTTTTGCCAGAGAGAACGCGGGGGAAACTCCTGCAGCCTGAGAGGAGGGTGGACGCCCACCATGGCTGCGGCCCAGGGCGCCGGGCAGGAGTCATCACGTCGGAAGTTATCCCATCGGGCCGCATCCGCTGGTACTCTCCACCGGGGCCACAGTTCACCACAGAGGAGATATCTGGGGCCAGACACACATACGCAGCCCTGTGGGGGCTCATGTTCCCACAGTCATTTTGTCCCTTTTCTGTAGGACACGGAGGACACTTTGAGGAGGTGAGTGTGTGAGGACGCTGGAGGGGAGGGCACGGGGCACAGAGTGATGGACGCGCCACGGAGAAGCCTCGGGTCCCTGCTCCTTCCAGAATTCAGGCTGTGAAGCTGGAATTGCTGGAGGCCCCCCTGCCGGAGGTTCAGACTGCCTGCGACATCTCTCAGCTTTACCTGGACATGAGAGGGCTGCTGAGGCGCCACCAAGGTACTGAGGACATCTTGGGCACGAAGCGCAGGCCACGGACCCTTCTTTCTGCCATTCCATTGGGCAGATGAGCCAGTTTCTGCTTTATGAGTCACAAAGCCACCTTGCACAGTGTCAGAATCTGTGCAGGCCGGTGTCATTTCAAATGAACTGCTCTCGGGGTCCAAAAAAAAAAAGGTCTTTTTTCCCCCTTCAGTCAGCTTGACTCTGGATCCAAATACAGCTCATCTGAACTCATTGTGGGTCACGTTCACACTCAGGTGCTCGTGTTTCTGGTTAGTTTTTATTGCACTGGCGCATATCTACACACACAACAACGCCGTGTTTATTAACTCCTCAAAGAGTGTTGACATCGTTACTAGGCTGCAGCTGCCTGTCTAGCATCGTTCTTGACTTCTTAATGGTGAAAACATCCCAGGCAAAAATGACGGCCATGACAGATACTACGTAATAGCTTGTGGTATCTCCTATCAACACAATATGTCTGCAAGTTAAACGGCAGCTATCAGACTTAATGTGCAGGAGCAGGACTTCTATTTTATTAATTGCAAACAAACATCACTTAGAAAACTCAAGGGAATATAATTTCAAAATGTTGCACTGATTAAGAGTTTGGTAAAGTCACTATAAACTTTATTAATATATTTTTTAAATATTTCAACAAGTTATAATAGGACTATACAATGAGTTAAATAATGAAAAATATATTATTCATATTACCTATGTAAAACTGCTTGAGTAAAAATTCGAAGATTTGTGAACTATCCATATAAAAACAATTTTTAAATTGAAAATATGTGTGTATCTTTTCTTTAAAAAATCAGACACAGTTGTCAAAAATTACCATGCAATCTTATATGAAGATTTAATTTTCTCATTTTGAATGATAATAATTTTTTTGCAATTTTATTGAAATAGGGCAGTTTTCTTAAATTAGTGTAGACAGAGGGGATTTTTTTAGTGTAGGTTTCACTCTGTGGGACGATGCCCCTGACTGCTCTGTCCTCCCTCTGGCCCCGCACACGGCCATCACACTGCTGCCCCCGCATTCCCTACGCCTCGCTCCCCCTGCCCATCTCTCAACTGCTGACCTGTACCTCTTTAACCCGTCACCGCATTCTCCCGGCCCCCCACCCCTCCCCTCTAGCCGTCACCAGATTGTCCTCTAGATTTGTGAGTCTGTTTACAATTAGTTTGTTCTTTTTTGTTCCTTAGATTCCGCGTGTCGATGAAATCCTATGGCATTTGTCCGTCTCTGTCAGACTTATTTCCCTCAGTGTAATCACCTGTAGGTCCATCTGTGTCATCGCAAATGGTAGGATTTTTTTTTTTTTTTCCATAGTTAAATAGGAACCAGTTTTTAACTGTCTCTTTGCAGACAGGGCAGGACAGATGAATGGACGAGAGAAAATAATAAGGATGATGGGCCTGCACTAAGAGCTCCCTGGGGGAATTTCTTCATGTGTTTACGCGAGCGTGCTCAGAGTGGTGTGTGTTGGTTTCCAGCCTCATTCTGCTGGGTTGATTCAGCTGGAGAGCTAACTGTGCTGGATTTATGTGGGACGGGGTTCAGCAAGGTGAGAGAGACTAGACTACAGTGGACTAGACTGGAACTGTCAGGTGCCCTCTGCTCAAGGCTCACAGCTGTGACCTCCCAAATCCCTTGGGCCCCACATAGCCCTGCACCTGCCCATCATCTGACAGCCTGGGACAGTGGGGCCCTGACCCGGTTCCAGTGAGGGATCAGAAAGCTTTGGGTCTCATTTGCATGAGTGGACCCTCCCTCTGGCAGAGCTTGAAGAGGGGAGGGAGAGACTTGGGGGAAGCTCTGCCTCAGCTGTGGGGACACAGAGGACAGGACTCGGTGATCATCTCCACCATGGCCTGGTCCCCTCTCCTCCTCACCCTCCTTGCTCACTGCACAGGTGACTGGATACGGGACAGGGAGGGGAGACTGAGGCACATGGGGCCTGCTCCCTCCTCTTGTCTCTAGCCCCAGCATCACCATCTCTGTGTCTCTCCCTCTTCCAGGCTCCTGGGCCCAGTCTGTGCTGACCCAGCCGTCCTCAGTGTCTGGGGCCCTGGGACAGAGCGTCACCATCTCCTGCACTGGAAGCAGCTCCAACATCGGGAAGTATTATGTGCAATGGTTCCAGCAGCTCCCGGGAACAGCCCCCAAACGCCTCATCTATGGTGACAGCAATCGAGACTCGGGGGTCCCGACCGATTCTCTGCTCCAAGTCTGGCAACTCGGCCTCCCTGACCATCCGTGGCTCCAGGCTGAGGACGAGGCCGATTATTACTGCCAGACTGGTGACAGCAGTCTCAGTGCTCCACAGTGCTCCAGACCTGTGGGGAAGTGAGACAAAAACCTGCTGTTTCCTGTGCAATGGGGCTTCCCTGAGCAGACCCCACTGCTCTGACCAGACAGCTGTCTCCTTTGTTTGACCTAAAGTGACATCTGAGCCCTACCCCAGGGAACTTTGTCTAGATAATGTGTCCTTGTCCTCTCTCAATTTATCCCCAAAGCCTGTTCTTGTTGGCAACACATTGACTGATTTTCTCAAATAGAACAGAAATCCCTAGATGTGGGGCCAAATAATTGTGGGGTTTTATATACATTTCCTTCACCAAGTTAGGGAAGTTTTCCATCATTATTTCTTCAAACAGCTGTTCAACATCTTGATTTTCTTCTGTGATGCCGATCAGATGAATATTTGAAGCCTTCATAGTGTCCCATATCCTCCTTAAATTATCTTTATACTCTTGGCATCTTTTCTTGCCATTCTGATTGAGTGTCCTGATGGGCTGTCATGTCCTCTAGATAGGGCCTTTAATACTGATAGTCCAACCAGGAACAAAGAGTAGAAAGTAAAAGTCATGATCCTCATCCATGATTCTGGCAGCCCAGCAGGAAGCAGGACTGGAACCCCATCCCTCAGCAATGAGACTGAAAAACATGGTATAAGGCAGAGTCTCTAGTCCTGCGCCCCCTGCAGGTGACTGTGGGAACCAGTGAGAGCTGAGCCTTGACCTGCATTAACAGCCCTGAACAAGGGGTGGGAGGCAGGAGAGTTGGTGCTGCAGGTGGCCCCTCCCTTCCCTGGAGTCAGCGAGGCAAAGGGCCCAGTGGATAGCTGAGTTCACACCCCCACTGAGCGCAGCAGCTCCCCTCAGCCCTGTGCTTCCCTCCCTGAGGTCAGCGGGGCCAGCAGGGGGCTTGTCTTACATACCCACCACAGGGGAACCAGCCTGTTACAATCACTGTCCCCTGTCCTTAGGTCAGCTGCAGCAAGACCAGGAGTCAGTGGTCCAACATGCCAGACCCCAGGGAAGCTGAAGGTCCAATTCCCTTGGCCCTCAACAGAAGGATCGCCCGATGTAAGGAAGATTAAAAATGAACCAGAGTCCATAATATAATATCCAAAATGCACAGGATACAGAGAAAAAAATCACTCCTCATACCAAGCACCAGGAAAATCCCAAGTTAAATAAGAAAAGTAATCAACAGATAGCAACACTGAGATTCTGAAATTATCTGTGTTAAATGTGACAATCAAAGCAGTGATCATAAAATCCCTTTGATAAAGAATTAAGGGCACACTCGAAACAAACGAGGAGGAGAGAATCTCAAAAATGAAATAATGAGCAGAACAAGAACATGAAGGGAAATCACAGAAGTGAACATGACGGTAGGTGGACTATGCACGTCACTACATGGACTGAGGAACTGGTTGACAAGTAGATTGGATCTCGGGTTTTGAGGAAGATACTTGTGGCACCTGGAGAAAAAGAACCAAAGAAGGTTATGAAAGACAGAGACGCAATGAGTCTGCTGTTACCTGGAAAACCAAGTGGAGCGTTAATAAGATTTCAATGTATTTGAAAGAAGGGGGCTTTTGCTCTGAGTCATTCCCACTACTGTACATTTCTCCTGATGGTGTCACCAGGGGGCGCTGTGGACCCACAGGAGGTGAGCAAGGCCTGCAGCAAATTCAGACTTGATGGCCCTGAAGGCCGCTCACTGGCCTGAGTTAGTTTACAGCAGGTGCTTCCTCTCAGGGAGCGACTCAGAGCTCACGGGCACCCCAGGCCTTCTGACAATGCAGCTCATCCTGGGCTGAGGACACAGAGTCATTTGGGCAGGGGAGGGACCTAAAGGCCTCAGATATGCGTCAAGCATGACCCCAACAGAAATCCTTACCCCAGGGAGCTGAGGGAGATAAAAGAGACATCAGAGTGTCCAGTGTCAGCTGGGGCCAGAGTGTCCCTGAAACGCCTGCACCATGGCTTAGATGCCTCTTCTCCTCCTCCCCATCCTCACTCACTCCCAACTTCACGGTGTTCTCAGAGACCTGCCCTTGGAGGGACCCTCTGCTTCCGTCCTCATTCTTGACATGTGTCTGCGTTCATTTCAGGTTCTACTTCTCAGGCTGTGTGACTCAGGAACCTCCCTGACCATGTCCCCAGGAGGGACGGTCATCCTCACCTGTGGCCCCAGCACGGAGCTGTCACCAACGATCACTAGTCATCCTGGTTTCAGCAGAAATTGGGACA